>JAPEIY010000002.1:24326950-24337673 GCA_026122135.1 Cathorops aguadulce | reverse complement strand
GTATTGGTGACTTTATCCTGCCATGTGATGCCCATGATACGTCGCAAGCAGCGCAGATGAAAGCTCTCAAGACGGTTCTCCTGCCTTGCATATGTGGTCCAGGACTCGCTGCCATACAATAGGGTACTCAAGACGCACGCTTGGTATACCTTGAGTTTGGTGTTAAGGGTCAACAGGTTGTTGTCCCAAACCCTTTTGCTCAACCTTGACAGGACGGCAGCAGCTTTAGCAATGCGTTTGTCTATCTCAGGGTCGAGAGATTGATTGCTGGACATTGTAGAGCCAAGGTAGATGAACTGATCTGTGACCTCTAGGACGTTGTTGTCGATACTGATTGACGGAGGCGCTGGGACATTCTGGCCCATGACCTTAGTTTTCCTGGTGCTGATTGTCAGACCGAATTCCTTGCAAGCGCATGCAAACCTGTCAACCAAGTATTGAAAGCCAGCTTCCGTATGGGAGATTAGGGCTGCATCATCTGCAAATAAAAGTTCTTGCAGGAGAACAGTTCGAACCCTGGACTTTGCTCTTAGACGGGACAAGTTAAATAACTTCCCATCACTTCTTGTATGGATGTAGACTCCCTCGTTGGTGTGGCGAAATGCGTAGTCTAGCAGCATGGAGAAAAAGATCCCAAACAAGGTAGGTGCTAAGACGCAACCTTGTTTCACCCCACTCTGGATCTTGAATTTCTCGGACAATGTGCTGTTGAACTTCACAGATCCCTGCATCTCGTTGTGGAAGGAGACAATGAAGCTAAGAAGCTTTGGGGGGCAGCCAATCTTTCTTAGAAGCTGGAAGAGACCACTCCTGCTGACAAGATCAAACGCCTTGGTAAGGTCAATGAATGTGATGTATAGGGTCATCTGTTGCTTGTGACATTTCTCTTGTAGTTGGCGAACAGAGAAGATCATGTCAACGGTTGATTGTTCAGCCCTAAAACCACATTGGGACTCAGGAAAAATATGGTTGGCAAGGAGTTGTAAATAAGGCAGCACTGCATGGGCGAAGACCTTGCCTACGATAATCAGTAGTGATATGCCACGGTAGTTGTTACAGTCACTGTGGCCACCCTTGCTTTTGTACAATGTGATGATCATAGAGTCGCGCATGTCCTGGGGCACCCCGCCTTCTCTTCAACAAAGACATATGAGGTCATGTAGGGGTCTCAGCAGGGCTGGTTTCCCGCATTTGATGACTTCAGGGGGTATACCGTCTTTACCCGGTGTTTTACCGCTTGACAGTGCATCAATTGCTTTGCTGAGTTCTTCTAAGGTGGGCTCAGAGTCAAGGTCATCTAAGACAGGTAAGTCTTCAATGGCGTCGAGTGCTTCCTGGGAGACTGTGTTGGTTGTGGAATAAATGTCAAGATAGTGTTCGACCCATCTTCCCATCTGCTTGTCCCGGTCCGTGATGACTTCCCCTGTCTTAGCTTTCAAAGGCGCAGTTTTCTTGATTGGCTTCCCTGTTGCTTACTTAATACCAATGTACATGGCCCTGATGTTCCCAGTGGCAGAGGCTATCTGGATGTTTTCTGAAAGCTGAAGCCAATAGTTGTTTGCACAACGACGTGTTGTTTGCTGTGCTTTGTTACAAGCAGGCCTCAGAGACTGGAGGTTTTCCTGAGATGGATCATGTTTATAGTTAATAAGTGCATTTCGCTTTACAGTGATAACAGGTTCCATCTCGGTGATGTTGGCTTCGAACCAATCCATGCTTTTGGTTCTTTCTTTCCATACGTAAGGAGTGCAGCATTGTATATGGTGTCACGGAGAGAACTCCAGCTGTCCTGCACATTGGTGCATTGCTCCTGGTCGGAAGCAAGCATTTCCACAATGCGGTCCATGAATTCCTGGTTCTTATCATGATAGGCAGTCCTGCAGGTGTTGATCCATGGCTGGCCCTTCTGTTTGGAACAAAATAACTTCTTTGGTTTCAGTTTCACCTTAGAGGCAATCAAAGAGTGATCAGTGTCACAGCAGTCCATGCTGTGATAGGATCTTGTGTTGCAGATGATGTTAACGGAGTCACATCTGGTAATAATAAGGTCCAGTTGATGCCAGTGTTGATGCAACGGGGGTGCCTCCATGATACCTTGTGGATTGCCTTGTTCTGGAAGTAAGTGTTTGTAACGCACAAGTTGTGGCGGCAGCAGAGTTCAAGAAATCTCTGGCCATTATTGTTCATTCTTCCAATGCCATGATTTCCAAGGACACTTGGCCATGACTCGCGGTCTGAACCAAATCTGGCATTAAAATCACCCAGGAGAAGGATGTGTTCTGAGGATGGGACCATACTAATGACACTATTCAGAGATTTGTAGAACTGGTCCTTCACATCTTCTAAGGATTGTATCATGGGGGCGTATGCACAGACCAGATGGACAGGGCCTTCTGCTGTTGAGAGTCACATAGAAATGATTCTCAGCGTGCCGTTTGTTGGAGGCTGTACCATGCCTAGCAGCATATTCTTCACAGCAATTTCTACCCTGTGTTCTCTGACCTCTTCAATGCTCTTTCCCTGCCAGAAGAAGATATAGGTTTCTTCTTGCAGGATCCACTGCCTGGAAGACGCGTTTCCTGTAAAGTGGCGATATCGACATTCAGCCTTTGCAGTTCGCAGTCTATGACAGCAGTCTTCTGAGCATCATCAACTGCTTTTAGGTCATCTGACAGTCCAGTTCACATTGTTCTAACATTCCAACTTGCTATTTGAAGAGCTGGAGTCTTCATTACCTTCTTACTATGTTTGCCTGGTGCATGATTTAGCGATCCACTTGTCAAGCTGATGAGCTTTAAGCCCTAGGCACCCACTAGAGCAGGTAGAACATGGTGAGTCAGCACCTAATTGGCTGGGGGCTGCTCAGCTTGGGGTGGGTGGTAACTGACCAATGGGATATAATGACCCCTCCCACTGTTGAAGAAAACCCGTAGCATCCAGCTCTAAGCCAATCGAACATGGACTTATAACTCGTAACTCTTCTCTTCTGTGTTGTGCTCTCACCTCACAATGAGACTGAAGTGGCCTCTCCAGGATGCAAGCCTGGGCAGGAATTTATGGAGGCCTTGTGCTGCCCAGACAACAGGGCCCCCCTCTCGGCTGCACTGACGAGTTCCAGGGGAATGCAGAGCATTACACCTGGAGTTGGATTGATTGCAGGAGCTGTCGGAAGGTAGACACAATGATGACCGACTGCCTTTGGGAGCTCCGGTCCTGATTTCCTCTCAGGGTTTACTCCCCTATCCTTTTCCACACACAAGGCAGCGTATTGGGTGTTATATCAGACTTGTCCTTGTCCTAGATGGTTGGTCTTCCAGGGCTGTTGGGCACCATCTGCCCATTGAGTGCATGCTGGCCATTTGCTCATTGTGAGCCGGCCTTTGACAGGTCTTATTTTTTGTTCTGCAGGGTGACATGCTACCCACATCGCCAGCATATTACTGGTGGGGGTGCCGGTTTAGACGCTGACAACCCGTCCATGCAGCAGGTAATACTGGGTTACAATGTTACCAGTAGCAGGAGTTTTCCTGACCTGACTCTAATGCCAACACTCACAGAAAAAAAGACTCATCAAAAACAACTCGGAAACCAGGAAGTGCATAGCACAGAATGCACATGTGCAATCCAATGTCAGCTTTTCCTCACTAAGAGAGAATGATCCCATTGCTCCAGTTAATATGGGGGTTGTGGAGGTGCAACCAGGGAAGACCCAGGACAATTAGCTCCATGGAGCCATTCATGGCATAGAACTCAATTGATTCAGCATGATCACTAAAAACATTCAAAGTTACTGGGTCAGAGACATAGGAAATGGGGCTGAGTTCAGCCTTATTCAGAGCTTGGGTGACAAGGGGGCAATCTAGCTGACACAAAGGGATGCCCATTTCTTCCACCCAGGAAGTCTTGATAAAGTTCTGATCTGCATCAGGATCAATAAGGGCTTGAACAGACTGGCCCTTGTTCTGGAAAAAAAAAATCTCAACAGTCAATGTCAACCTAACAGTAGGGGAAGTGTGTGTAGAAAAGCCCACCCATATCCCCACATCTATTGGTCGGCAGAGCCTTTTACTGGACAGTGGGAGATGAAATGACCAGACTGTCCAAAATAAAAACAGGAATTCATTTCTTAACAGCATCTTCTTTCCTCAGGAGTTACCAGGGTTCTACCTAATTACATGGGCTCCGACTCTACTGCAGTGGCACCTTCTGGGTTCAGCCCTTCAGCTCCATCTCCAGTCCCTTCTCTTGTTGCACAGCAGAAGACACATGTCCACCTGACAGGCCAGGTCAACCAAGCCATCTAGGGTGTCAGGAAAATCATGAGGGCCAATCTCATCCAGGATGGTATGATTTAGTCCATGAAAGAAGGCATTGTACAAGGTGCTGGCATTCCAGTCTACTGCTGTGGCAAGAGTCTGGAACTCGATGGTATAATCATGAACAGAGTGGGCATCTTGCTTCAGCCTCATCAGCTGTCTTGCTGCCTCCCTGGCCTTGGGGGAATGGTCAAAAACCTTCTACATCTCCTCAGAGAACTCCTTGAAACTTAAGCAGCAGGGTGCCCTGGCATCCCAAACAGCTGTTCCCCACTCTGGCACCTTTCCTGTTAAGAGCATAATGACATAAGCTACTCGGAAGCTCTCAGATGGGAATGCAGATGCCTCAAGTTCCATGGCCAAGGAGCACTGTGAGAGGAATGAATGGCACATTCTGGAGGCACCATTGTATGGCTGTGGAGCAGGTAGTTAAGGCTCACAGGGTGTAAGGTCAGAACAGCTGGATGACTAGTTAGAGCTGATGCTGATCAACCTGTGATTGAAGCCTGGAGGCTGTCCATCTGTGAGGAGACTCTTTGTAGGGTATTGGTGATGGAGGACATGCTTTGGCAAACAGCTATGATATCTTGTTGATGAGATCCCAGAACAGAGCCCTGCTTAGGCAATGATGATTTGAGTGCATCGTAGTCTGCTGGGTCCATGGGGTGGAGGATAAAATCTGTTATGACCTAAAGCCCATGGAAACAGATAGGACACAAAATGAAACTGCAGGAAATGAGCAGAAGGATACCTGAGGAGTTGGCTCATGAGAAGGGCAGGCAGCTAACAGGCACAGCAGCACAGTCCAAAACCCACTTAGTGAAATCCAGGAAGACACTGACAAGTCCTAAAAAATGGCAGGCGGTGTTGTAATCCAAAATGTAAAAAAAGTCCCAAGCCAAAGTCAGAGCGAGAGGTCTCAGAAACAGCAGGCAAAATCATGATCCAAAACCGAAACAAAGTCCCCAGCCAAAGACACAGCGAGAGGTCCCCCAAACAGCAGGCAAAATAGTAATCCAAGAAATGTAAACAAAATCGAGGAACAGAGTGTGAGCAAGACAAAACTTATGCCGAGTATTTATCCAGGCTAAGTGAAACTCCTTTGTGTGTTTATACAGAGTCTCAAGCCCTTCCCACAATATGCAATTGGGCACATTGGCAGCACCAGTTTCCATTTCCATAGCCCTTTCCCTCTTTGCTATACAGCTAGGGTTACAGTAGGGGGCTAGTCTTCTGGTAATCATGAGAGTTTGTCTCCCCATTCACATCTGTGCCTTGCCAGACAGCAGTAGGTATCATTTTGATGATGGTCTTTGGTATGACCCAACCATGAGTAGAACTCACAATCTCCTGATCAAGAGGAGGACATGCTAACCACTAGGTCAACTCATGGTTGTTTATACAGAGTGGCTGATGACAAACATGTAGCAGGTGTGCTAACACAGTGTGGGGAAAAGGGGGGGGGGGATGCAGAGTGGAGTGCAAAGGCACAGATCAGGATCTGGAAGTTCCAGGCAGGATCGTGACAATAAATACTATAAATACAGAGGCCTTAAGTCCACCAGCTTAGTCTAATTCTGGCTGCTTAAATGGAAACATTTCAGGATTTTTTTTTCTTTTTTTCTCTCTTTTTTCAAGAGGATGTAAACATTCAGCAGGTGCATTTGGCTATGTCTGTGCAAGAGAAGAGTGAAAAAGTACTCCATGGAAGCAATTTCTGAAATGTGAGACATCTACAATGCATACATATTTTGCCATGCCTGATGAGATCAATAAAACAGTGGTCCTTTTATCTGTGAACACTGTTTAAAAAAAACACTTCTCTGGAAGGCAAGATCAACAATTGGTTTCAATTTAATTAAAAAATCATATTAGACAAAAATGTTTTAAGAATCTCTTACACCACTAAGCTGCTACTTTTGGGTCCTTGAGCAAGGTCCTTAACCCTACTGCCTCAACCTATCTACAATGACCCCACAAAAAATGGGGAAAATTAATGCAAAAAAGAAATTGCAATAATCTCTTACACATACAGTGTCTTGCAAAATTATTCATCACTCTTCATGTTTGTCCTGTTTTGTCACATTACAAGCTGGAATTAAAATGGATTTTTTGGGGGGGTTAGCACCATTTGACGTACACAACATGCCTACAAAATTAAAGCTGAAAGTTGTTTTATTGTGACACGAACAATAATTAAGATTAAAAAAAAATCTGGATTGTGCATAGGTAGTCATGCCCCCCTCCCAAAAAAAAAAATATATATATACTTTGTAGAGCCACCTTTTGCTGCAATTACATCCATAAGTCTCTTGGGGTATGTCTCTATTAGCTTAGCACATCTAGCCACTGGGATTTTTACCCATTCCTCAAGGCAAAACTGCTCCAACTCCTTCAAGTTAGATGGGTTGCGTTGGTGTACAACAACCTTCAAGTTATGCCATAGATTCTCAATTTGATTGAGGTCTGGGCTTTGATGAGGCCATTCAAAGACATTTAAATATTTCCCTTTAAACCACTCCAGTTTTGTAAACAGATTTGTAGCAATAGATTTGGATGACATACAGGAAATCATTGATCAATTTGCCACAGCCGCAACCCTCTTTGGATTGAAAATGAATATTACAAAAAGCAGAACTCCTGTACCAACCATCTCCTGAGCCAGAGGAGGTACACATCAAGCAACATTGTTTTGGTCAATGGAATGCCTCTGAGAAGTTCTGAGAGTTTCATCTACTTAGGCAGTGTAGTTACCAAGACAAACTCATCAGACTTGGAGGTAGACCACTGGATTCAAGCTGCCACCAAAGCCTTCAGTTCATTACAAAAGCAACTATGGTCTTGCCATGACATCAAGAGAATCACCAAGTTGAAAGTATACAATGGCCCAGTCTTACCATCTCTACTTTACACCCCTGAATGCATGACACTCTAGCGTAAACATTTCAAGAAATTTACCAGGCAACAACTCTGACACATGCATCAAATCCTCAAAATAAGATGGCAGGATAAGGTCCCCAATGTAGAATTCCTCATGTCAGCCAATACAGTAAGCATGGAAGCCCTTATCACAGCCTTTGAACTTTGCTGTGATGGGCACATCTGGTGCATGCCTGACACAGGACTACCCAAAGCTGTCTTCTACAGAGAACTGAGCCAAGGAAAGAGGATACAAGGAATACAGAAACTGAGGTACAAAGATGTCTTGAAGAGGAACATGAAGAATGCCAGAGTTATGGATCAGATGTGGAAAAGGGATACCTTGGCTAGAGCAACATGGTGAAGCATAGTTAAAAGGTCAATGTCCGCAATTGAATACAAGCATCAGAGGGAGTATGTGAGGACTCACGAAACCAGACATTCCATAGCAGCTCAACCAGGTCAAACCACTGCTGTGGATGACTCTGTCACTCTGGTGTGGGCCTCACAGCCCATCTCTGTTTCTGCCCAGTAATGAAGCAGTCATCATTACTAGTAATGGACAGCCAATGAAGAAAACACTCCAGTTTAGTTTTAGCCATATGTTTAGAGTCATTGTCCTACTGGAACATGAACCTTCATCCCAGTCTCAAACCTCTGGCTGACTGAAACAGGTTTTCCTCCAGAATTGCCCCATATTTAGTGCCATTCATCTTTTCTTCAGTCCTGACCAGCTTTCCTGTCCCTGCAGATGAAAAAATATCCCCACAGCATGATTCTGCCACTACCATGCTTCACTGTAGGAATAGTGTTCTCAGGGTGTTGGGTTTGTGGCACACATGGCATTTCCCATGATGGCCAAAAAAGAATCAATTTTAGTCTCATTTGACCAGAGAATCTTCTTCCATGTGTTTGGGGAGTCTGCCACATACTGTTGGGTGTAATCAAAATGTGTGTGTGTGTGTGTGTGTGTGTGTGTGTGTGTTTTTATTAAGCAATTACTTTTTTCTGGCCACTCTTCCATAAAGACCCACTCTGTTGAGTGTATGGCTTAAAGCGGTCCAATGGATAGATGCTCCCATCTCTGCTGTGGATCTTTGCTGCTCCTTCAGTGTGATCTTTGGTATCTTTGTTGCATCTCTGATTAATGCCCTCCTTGCCCGATCTGTGGGTTTTGGTGGGTAGCCTTCTCTTGTCAGGTTTGTATTGGTGCCATATTCTTTCCATGTTGTTATAATGGATTTAATGGTGCTCCCTGTGATATTAAAAGTTTGGGATTTTTTTTTTTTTTTATGACCCAACACTGATCTATACCTGTTTGGATTGTTTCTTGGTTCTTACATTGCTTACTTAGTAGTGTTGTAGAGTCAAGGTCCTCCCAGAACAGGTTGATTTATACAGACATCATGTGACTGATCACATGACACTTTGCACACATGTGGATATTAATCAACTAATTATGTGACTTATGAAGTGAATCAGTTGGACCAGCTCTTATTTAGGGGTTTCATATGAAAGGGGGTGAATACCTAGGCACACTTTAGATTTCTGCTTTTTTCACCTTAATTTTTGTTTGTCTCACAATAAAACAACAATTTGCACCAGTGGTAGGCATGTTGTGTAAATGAAATGATGCTAAGCCCCGAAAATCAATTTTAATTCCATCTTATAATTCAACAAAACAGGACAAATGCTAGGGGGGATTAATGCTTTTGTAAGACACTATAAATCATGGGTGAAGTAAATTTATTTTTTCATCCAATTTTAATTTTGCATGACGGTACAGAGAGGAAAAGGGAGCCATGAATTTTGCTATCCCAAGAATTTTGCAGGGACCCAAAACATTCCAAACATCAGTGTAGCAAAATGCACCTGCTGTCCTATATCTGAACCTTCCTTCCTTTATTTCCCTGGGCCCACACTGCCATAAGCTTCCCAAACCCAATCTTCCAGATAGAGAGCAGCCATCTTCAGAAGTGAGAAACAAGTCAGAGAGTGAAGATGTCTTAGATCCAGATTACAATTTTTGATGTGGAGCTGAGGACAGAAACCCATACTACCCCAACCACAATACCTCAATTACTTTATCAGAGAGCTTTGTACAACCAAGTCCAATGTTGACCTTTCAATAACTAGGTTCAAGCAGTAAAACGTTTTTGGATGGATGTGTCCAAGTCACAGGTCTTTTGCACAAGACAAATCACAAGACTCCTCACAAAGCTTTTCCCATCTTCTTTAACCATCAACATGGGCTCTGCTTCTGTCACAGTGTGGCTAGTATGTTTGAGGCAATCAGAATTGCTTGTAGCCTGAATGAGTGGTGCATCTTCACTGACAGCTCATCCAGGAGCCTCAAAGCTGTGCTGTTTCATAATGGGAACAAGTATTCATCTCTTTCCCTGGCTCACTCAGTGTATCTCAAAGAGGATAACAAATCCATCAAGAAATTGTCTTGAAGTATGATGAATACAGCTTACAATGGTGACATTCCTGGTGGATCTACAAGGAGACTATCAAGTTTCCCTGCTATTTTGTCTTTGGGACATCAAGGTACAGTATCAAAAGGGGGACTGTTCACTGTGCTGAACTCGGTCTGCTGTGGGGACCTCTGGAAAGATGCTGATGCCACCACTGCACATCAAATTGGGCCTAATTTATCAGAGCAGGAGGATTCACATAAGGAGTCAACAGCATTCACATACATTCAAAACTTCTTTCTTAAGCTGTCTGTGGCAAATGTCAAAGCTGGTATCTTCATGGGTCCACAGATAGAGAAAATTCGTGGGTGCAAGGAATTCTCCAAGAAGCTCACAAAGAAGGAGAAGAAAGCTTCAAACAGCTTTGTTGCAATGGTTCAGGGCTTCCTGGGCAATCACAAAGCCAAAAAATATGTGGAGTGTGTTGTGACTCAGGTGAAGGACTATCACACAATGGACTGTAGGATGTCTCTCAAAGTCTATATCCTTTATGGTCATCTTGATAAATTCAATGAGAACATGGGAGCATACACAGAGGAGTAAGGCAAGAGCTTCCACCACTCGGAATGCCACTGCCAAGGACAACATAATGAGAACATGATGGGAGACTACATTTGAGGGCTGCATTATGAAAGCGATTTGCATTATAATCATAAATCTTGAAAATCTAACATTGTCACAATTTGTGTACTTCCATGTAATATACTTCCATGTAGTACACTGTACTTGCATAGTGTGTGAATTTCAACAGGATAGTGTTGTCTCACATTGAACATGACATGTTGTGCACTTACCAGAAATTATGCCACTCCACCCATCAAAAATGACAATCACAAATGATCTAATGAAAACCAACTGGCAGAAGCGAATTGATAAACTTAAACAAAACATAGATTTCTGGAAATATCTCCCTATCTCTTTGGTTGGGAGGATTAATGCAATTAAAATGGTTGTGTTGCCTCAATTCCTTTTCTTTTTCCAAGGTATACCATTTTATATTCCTCAATCATA
>JAPEIY010000002.1:24304202-24314564 GCA_026122135.1 Cathorops aguadulce | reverse complement strand
GGCCACGGGGCTCGAACCCAGGACCTTCTTGCTGTGAGGCGACAGCGCTAACCACTACACCACCGTGCCGCCCTTGGATATGTAATATTCAATTATTTTCCTCAATAAATAAATGACCAAGTATAATAGTTTTGTCTCATTTGTTTAACTGGGTTCTCTATCTACTTTTAGGAATTGTGTGACAATCCGGTGATGTTTTAGGTCATATTTATGCAGAAATATAGAAAATTCTAAAGGGTTCACAAACTTTCAAGAACCACTGTATGTCCCAATATATCAGTGGTACCTTCAGACACATGCAACTCACCCATGCCCTGGGCACTGATGCACCTCTATACCATCACAGATGCTGCCTTTTGCATCTTTCTCTCATAACAAACTGGATGGTCATGTTCACCTTTGGCACTGAGAACTCAACATCCTGTTTTCCTAAAAACAAGCTGAAATGTGGATTGATCTGATGACAGCACACATTTCCAGGGTTATAACTAGGCCTTTTCAGGTTATCGGGTCAATACAAAATGTTTCCTTACCGTTACGCCTACAATATTGCCAAGACACCAGTAAAAGTTGCCACTACACTAATAAAAAGACTTGTCAATATTGAAAATGTGGTCTTTTATTTAATTTTCTCTTATCTTCACACAGCAGTGACAGCGTGCCACCATGTCAATATTCTACCTTCCAACATACTCTACTCCCCATCCATGTATATTTTTCAAACAACAATATCCAGTTTCAACATTTGATAAGTGGTCTTTGTACTATTTTCAATGAAAGATATGGTTTCTACAATTTGCAAATCATTGCATTCTCTTATTTAAATTTTACACTTTGTTGCAATGTTTTTGGGAATGGGGTTATAAAAACCTCTCATGTAGCTTTAAAGGCCTGCTAATATATCTTTTACATATTAGTGTTCTGGATATTCTCGATTATTAAAAGAGTTCTTCATCTGAGACACAGCCCATGACAATAATTATGATGCCAGTGCATTTTATTTTAAGAGAGACAGAGCTTGTGTGTGTGTGTGTATTTATTTATTGGCTTTCACAACAAGTAAAAGATGGATCCATTCTGAAATCCACATGAAATCAAAAATCCCCACAAACACATTTCAAACAAGTAAACCAAAAACACATCAGCTCAGTTTCATACACACCACACAAAAAGTTAGTATAATAATGTGCAGTCTGCCATCCCTTACCAGGACCTTACAGAAAATCCATGCAGCAAAATTACAGAGACATCAGGCTCTAAATAATTGAAATAGGGTTCCCAAATATTATAAAATTGGTCTGACTTTGAATGTAATATGCATGTAAGGTACTATAATGGTACTAAATCAAACAGTACTCTATGCCAGCCTTTAACAGTTGGTTCTTTTTCACTAATCCATTGCAGTAAGATATTCTTCCTTGTAGTGCAAGTAAGAATATGGTACAATTCTGTTTTTTTTTTTAGTATTATATCTCTGGCAGGGAGGCCAATAATGAAAGATATTGGGTCCATCACCAGTTCCAAACCTAGTATCTTTTCCATTTCTGACAATACATTAGACCAGTACCTTTGTATTTTACCACATGACTAAAGCCAATGAGTTAGAGTATCAATTTCTATCTTACACTTAAGACACATGGGTGAAAGAGTGGGGTCAAAATTATGTGTGCAGTTAGGGGATATATGCATTATGTGTATAAGCTTAAATTGTATTACCTTAGCACAATGACAAACTGAAATCAATTTAGCATGTGTCCATATATCTTCCCACTCAATGTCATTGACTGTGACAAAAAGATCCCTTTCCCATTTATCTCCAAGCCCTTGTAAAGCCACAGGTGGCACTGCATGCATAGTCCCATAAAATAGACTGATATACATCTTCCCAACTGTTTGAAACAGCAACTTCTCAAGAAGAGATTTCAGAATTATCAATTAAGGTTGTGCTGTGCAGTATATAACGCCTTATCTGTGAATAGCAGAAGAAAGCCTGTATGGGAATACCATATTTCTCAACCACTTGATCAAATGATAGTAGTGTGTTATCAGCAAGTAAGTCTTTCAATGTATTAATGCCATTATTAGCCCAATGTCTAAAACCAGTATTAAGTAGTCCTGGCTGGAACTTAGGATTGTTCAGAATAGGAGTGAAAACCAATGTCAGTTTCAACCTTCCCTCAAGTCTATGCATTAACCGCCATGCCTTAATTGTATTAAGTGTAACAGGGTTGTCACAGCTCAATTGAATCAGTTTGAATAAAAAAAAAAAAAAACAGCAAGTCTCTCAGTGGAGACTTTGAAAGTGAGGTTTCAACATCTAGCCAGATGGAAGTTGTCCTATTTAAGACCCAGTCATAAAATATATCTCATATGAGCACACAGCTGATATTTTCTAATATCTGGTAAGTCTAATCCTCCCATAGAGCTTGGTAGTTGCAAGGGAGCCATCTTTAGCTTTGGTCTGTGTTTGCTCCATATAAAATAACTAAGCCAGCCATTTAGATTTTTCATGGCCCTATTTAAAAACAAGACAGGGATCATTTGGATGGAGTAATCTAGGCAATATAGTCATCTTAACCAAGTCTATACACCCCAACCAGGAGATCAGCAAAGAAGTCCATTGCTCCAAATCCTGCCTCACTCCCTCAAGCAGAGGAACAAAATTAGCTTTATACATTTGCTTAAATGTAGGTGTTATGAATATACCAAAATAGACAAAGCCTGCTGGTGACCACTTAAAGGGGAAAAAAAGGTAATGCTGCAGGGACTGAATTTAGGCTCCCGAGAGGCATGGCCTCTGATCTCATCAGGTTAATTTTATGTCCAGAAAATGTGCTAAATCAGTCATATTAAGCATACAGTTATCAATACAGTTATTGATGTCTCTGGAATGGAGATAAAAAAAAAAAAACAATCAAGACATTGTTGGCATAGAGGCTTATCTTATGATGTTCACTGTCCACTTGTAAGCCCTATATAGAGGGTGTTGTCCTTCTGGCCTCCCAATGGTTCAATAACAATGGCGACAAGGGACAACCTTGCCTTGTTCTGCTATGCACTGGAAAGCTGTCTGATCTAAGCCCAGTAGCCAAAATAGCTCTCTGGGGGTTACTATATAAGACATTAACCCCCCCCCCCAATAAAATTCTCTTTACCCAAATTTGTCCAAACAGTAAAATAAGTGCATCTATTTGACTCAGTCAAATGCTTTCTTGGCATCCAAAGAAAGCACCAGACCATCAACCTGTCTTTGCTGGAAAGCCTGAATGTCATGGTACAGGAACTTATGTATGTGTAGAAGAATGCTGAGGAACAAACAGTAACAGACCCCCCAAAAAAGAGATAAGAATCAGAGTTGTAGAACTAGCAAGGGTCAGGCAATTGGCAAACAATGTTATGGGGGAAAAACAATGAGCAAAAATAGAGAAGCAGGAGTCAGAAAACCACAAGTCAGCCAGAAACCAACAATGCTTTTTTTTATGAACTGATATAGGCAGAATGATACTTTGCAATGGAATGATGTGAGATAGATGTTTATATAGGCAGGTGGACTAATTGGAATGATGAGTGACAGCTGAGTTCAATAATCAGGAGACAATGGGTAAGGAGCTCCCACTGGGAGCTATAGTCTTTCTAGGACACCCTTTACCTCTGGGTGTAGAGCATGGAATTCTTGCTTGAGTAGCAGATCTAGGATGTCTTTGTCTGGAACCCAGCTCTATTCTTAGGGTCCATAACCCTCCCAGTCTACCAGGTATTCAATCTGTCCTCTTGAATGTCTAGAGTTGAGGATCTTGTTTACCTGGTAGATGGGTTCACCTTTCAAGTCAAGAATTGGGTGTTCTTGGCTAGGCGAGTTCTCTGTGAGAGGCCCCAGGATGGTAGGTTTGAGGTAGGACACATGGAATGTAGGTGACAGCCTGCTGTGTGGATGGAGTTCTAGTCTGTATGAGAGTTAATGGATGCAGTCCAGCACTTTAAAAGGCCCAATAAAACATGGCTGGAGTTTTCTGCAGGAGTTGGGTTCCCTGAACTTTCTAGTAGCTACCCAAACTCCGTCACCTGGGTGGTATGTTGGAGTTTCTGCACTGTGCTTATCAGCATACTTGTACTTGGCATTGATAGTTTTGATCCTCTTGTGGACTTCCTCCCATATTGCCTGGCTGTGAGAGAACCACTCTTTGACGGCTGGGACCTGGCTGGGTGTGTCAGCCCAGGGGAACAGTGGTGGCTGAGTAGGTACTGGAACAGTGTGAGTTGGGTTGCAGAGTGTTTGAGGGAGTTTTGTGCATACTCAGCCCATGGAAGCAAGTGTGCTCAATCTTCCTGGTGGCACATGCAGAAGATCCTCAAGAAACAGTTGATTTCTTGGTTGGTTCTCTTGACTTGTCTGTTAGACTGATGGTGGTATCCAGATGTCAGACTCACAGAAACCCCTAGTCTTTCCATGAAGGACCTCCAAAAGTGTGAGATGAACTGGGAGCCTTGATTGCTTACGATGTCTTCAGGGAGACCATAGTATCAAAAAACTTGTAACAATAGTTCTGCTGTTTGGGCTGTGGTGGGAATGCTGGGTAAGGGAATTAGCTCGAGGGCTTTGGAGAAGTGATCAATGGTTATGATAATTGTAATGTTATCTTGTGAGGGAGGAAGGTCAGTGATGAAGTCTATGGCTATATGGGACCAGGGTCGCTGAGGCACAGGGAGGGGAAAGAGTTTACCAGTGGGTGAAGTTCTGGGTACTTTGGCTTGTGCACAGACCGAACATGACGCAATAAACTGGTTGATCTCAATGAGCATGTTTTCCCACTAATATTTGTTCTGACGCATCTGATGGGCATGATGGCTGCCCAGGTGTCCTGTGTCAGGTGATGTATGTGCCCCCATGATGAGTCTGTTTGAGTTGTTTGGGAACATATAGTAGACCAGGTGGATGATTATTGGGAAGCTTTTGGGGTTGAGAGTTTCTGATTTCTCTGTCTAGGTCCCAAGTCATGGACTGGATGAAGCATTGAGAAGGGAGGATGGGATGAGTGGCAGAGTCCTGATGAGAGGGTGCAAAGATTTGAGAGGGCATCTTCTTGGAGCCAGGACAAAGATGGTGAAATTGAATTTTGTGAAGAGAGCCCATATGGCCTGACGAGGGTTCAACTACTTGTCCTTCCAGAGGTATTCTAGGTTCTTATGGTCTGTTAGGATTATGAATGAGTAATTGGCACTTTCCAACCAGTGGCGCCATTCTTTGAGGGCTAGCTTGATTGCGAGTAGCTCCCGATTCCCCGTGTCAATTTCTTTCTGCTGATGAGAATTTCCTTGAAAAGGCCACTGGATGAAGTTTCTGTTTCTTCCCAAAATGTTGGGAGAGAACCAACCCTACCCCATGTCAGAGGCATCAACGTCTAGGGTGAAAGGCTTGGAAGGATCTGGATGTTGTAGGATGGGGCAAAGATAATGGCTTTGAGATGACAGAAGGCTTCCTTTGCTGCAGGATTCCATTGGAGGTGCTTGGGTCCCTTCTTGAGAAGTGCTGTGAAGGGGGTGGTGATTGAGCTGAACCCTCTAATAAACCAGTGATAGAAGTTTGCAAAACCTAAAAAAAAATAAAATGCTGAATGTCTTGATGGAAGTGGGAATGGGCCAAGATGTAACTCCAGAGACCTTTGAAAAGTCCATACAAACTCCTTTGGAACTGATGATATATCCAAGGAAGGAGATATGCATTTGATGGAACTCACATTTTTCTGCTTTAACAGAGATGATTCTGGAGCAGGCATTGAAGAACTGTTCTTACATGCTCTTTATGACTTTCTTCTTCTGGGGAGTATATCAGGATGTCACCAATATATGCATATTTGCCCAGCATGTCCCATAGCATGTCATTGATAAGGCACTGGAACACGCTAGGTGCCGAAGAAAGGCTATATGGCATTACTCGGTATTCAAAGTGACTGGTGGTAGTGCTGAACACGGTTTTCCATTCATCTTCCTTTTTGATCCTGATGAGATTGTATGTGCTGTGTAACTCAAGCTTGGAAAATATTTTTGCTGATCTAAGTTGTTTCAGGGCTGTGGGAAAAATAAGTGGATAAGGGTATTTCACTGATACCTGGTTCAATCCCCTGTAGTCAATACATGGGTGAAGACCCCCACCTCATTTTGCTACAAAGAAGAAGCCAGCTGAGGCTGTAGACCTTGAAGGGTGGATGTAACCCTGCTTGAGAGCCTCCTGAATGTACTCCTACATAGCTGCTTTTTCTTTGAGACAAAGGGTATATATGCCCCCAACATGGTGACATACCTGGCAGAAGGTCAATTGTGCAGTCATATGGTCTGAGGTGGCAAACCACAGGCTTTTCCCTTGCTGAAAACCTCCTTGAGATCCAGATACCATTCGGGAATGTTGTCCAGAGTGTCCAGCTGAGGGCTCTCCACAGAGGTGGATGTGAAAGCAACTTGAGGATGAGCAATGCAGAGATGACCACTGTAGAATGTCCTTGTTTTCCCATGAGATTAGGGGGTTGTGAAGCTGGAGCCAAGGGTAGCCAAAGCGGAGATAGTGACTTACAGTAGTGGTGATGTAGAGTGAGATAAGCTCTGAGTGTATGGCACCCACTTGGATGCAGAGAGGAGCTGTGCAAAGGGTGACAAAGCCATTTTGTATTGGTCCTCCATCAATGGTCCAAATGCTGACTGCACTGTGAAACAGGGTTGTTGGCAAGTTGAACTTCTAAATGAATGAGTTGCTGATGAAGTTCCCCTCTGCCCCTGAATCAATGAAGGTAGAGAGGATATGGGTAGAAGTAGCCAGCTTTAAAAGTAGTGGAACATTTGAATGATTTTGAATTAAGCCTTCTTATCAGACTTACATTGCATGATGGACCCTCTGTAGGAGATGAGCGAGAAGGATGAATGGAACAGCAATTAAACTGATGTGCAGTAGAAACACAGACCCTCCTTCCTTCTCCTGGCATGTTCAGAGCAAGTTAGGTGGGCGCGTGAGACATCCATGGCAGAACTGTCCTCCAAAACTGAATCTGGTTTACCACTCTCCTGTAGGGAGGGTTGATGAGCCAAGAGATTACCAAGCTGAATCATGAGGTCGAGGAGAGAATCGAGCATGAGTTGTTCATCACGGCAGGCAAGTTCGCTCAGAATCTCAGGGTGCAAACCTTGGCAAAATATGTATTTCAGCGTGGGATCATTCCATCTACTAGTGGCCACCAGTGTTCTGAATTCCAGAGCATAGTCAACCACGCTTCTGGAGCCCTGTGATATGGTGAGTAAACTTTCACCTACTTCAATCACCTTGGGTTCATGGTCAAAAACTCTTTTGAACAGAGTGAAAAAATTGCTCATAAGACTTAGTTGGCTCACTGCCTTTACTCCAAACTGCACTGGCCAATTGCAGTGCTTTTCCCATAAGGAAAGAAAGGAATTTGGCAATTTTATACTCATCAGACATGCTAGGCATAGCAGTGAAGGACATGAAACATTGGAGAAGGAAGCCTTTACAGGTTAGCGGATCTCTGATGAATTTCTCCGGAGCCAGAAGTTGTAGCACTGGGCTCGGAGTTGATTTAGAATGCGTTAGGAGGGCCTGCGACATCACAGTTGCTAGTTGGGCCATTCTGGTGTTGAGGTTGGCAAGCATCTGCTGATGCATTCCTAATAAGTGTCATCGGGTGTTAAAAGTAGTTTGCCTCGCTTCTTCCGCTACATCCATGGAGGTGAAGTATCCTGTCATGGTGCAGGCACTTATGGATGTATGTGCAGAACAGTGACAAGAAGCAAACAATAGAGCCAAAATGAGAGACAAGAAATCAGTCATAGAACTAGTGAGGGTCAGGCGATTGCCAAACAGTGTTAAGGGGGAAAGACAGAGTGAAAATGGAAAATAGAGAAGCAAGAGTCAGAAGAATGAGAGTCAGTCAGAAAACAACAAGGCTTGGTATGACCTGATATACAGTGGTATGCAAAGATTTGGGCACCCCTGGTCAAAATTGCTTTTACTGTGAACAGTTAAGCAAGTTGAAGATGAAATGATCTCCAAAAGGCATAAAGTTAAAGGTGACTCATTCCCTTTATATTTTAAGCAAAAACTAATTTTTTATTTTCATCTTTTACATTTTCAAAATGACAATAACGGAAAAGGGCCCGAAGCAAAAGTTTGGGCACCCTGCATGGTTAGTACCTCATAGCACCCCTTTAGCAAGTATAACAGCTTGTAAACACTTTTTGTGGCCAGCCAAGAGTCTTTCAATTCTTGTTTGAGGAATTTTCATCAATTCTTCCTTGCAAAAGTATTCCAGTTCTGAGAGATTCCTGGGCTGTCTTGCATGCACTGCCCTTTTGAGGTCTATCCACAGATTTTCATTGATGTTCAGATCAGGGGACTGTGAAGGCCATGGGAAAACCTTCAGCTTGCACCTCTTGAGGTAGTCTATTGTGGATTTTGAGGTGTATTTAGGATCATTATCCATTTCTAGAAGCCATCCTCTTTTCAACTTCGGCTTTTTTACAGATGGGGTTACGTTTACTTCCAGAATCTGCTGGAATTTCATTGAATCCATTCTTCCCTCTACCTGTGAAATGTTCCCCTTGCCATTGGCTGCAACACAACCCCAAAACATGATTGATCCACCCTCATGCTTAACGGTTGGAGAGGTGTTCTTTTCATGAAATTCTGTGCCCTTTTTTCTCCAAACATGCCTTTGCTTGTTGCTGCCAAAGAGTTCCATTTTAACATCATTGGTCCACAGGACTTGTTTCCAAAATGCATCAGGCTTGTTTAAATGTTCTTTTGCAAACTTCTGACGCTGAATTTTGCAGTGAGGACGTAGGAGAGGTTTTCTTCTGATGACTCTTCCATGAAGGCCATATTTGTACAGGTGTCGCTGAAAAGTAGAACAATGCACCACAACTCCAGAGTCTGCTAAATTTTCCTGAAGGTCTTTTGCAGTCAAGCAGGGGTTTTGATTTGCCTTTCTAGCAATCCTACAAGCAGCTCTCTCTGAAATTTTTCCTGGTCTTCCAGACCTTATCTTGACCTCCACTGTTCCTGTTAACTGCCATTTCTTAATTACATTTCAAACTGAGGAAATGGCAACCTGAAAACATTTTGCTATCTTCTTATAGCCTTCTCCTGCTTTGTGGGCCTCAGCCATTTTCATGTTCAGAGTGGTAGGAAGCTGCTTAGAAGAACCCATGGCTGCTGATTTTTGGGACTAGGTTAGAGGAACCTGGGTATTTATAAAGCTTTGAAATTTGCATAACCTGGCCTTTCCTAACAATGAGTGTGAACAAGCCATAACCCTAACAAACTAATTAAGGTCTGAGACTTTGGTCAAAGTGATCTAAGTGCTCAAATGTCCTAGGGTTCCCATACTTTTACAAGTTACTCCTTTCCTTTTTTCACTCTAAAATGGTACAAAACCAAAACAATACATTGATATTGCTTAAAATGTTGAAAAGTGTGTTTCATCTTTATGCTTTTTGGAGATCATTTCATCTTCAACTTGCTTAACTGTTCACAGTAACAATAATTTTGACCAGGAGTGCCCAAACTTTTGTATACCACTGTCCATCCATTTGCAGCATCACTTTTAACTGACAGTTTGCTAGTTAATAATCCCACGTTATTTTTTTAAAAAGCAAATTAAAAATAAGTGCTGGATAAAACCCCATCTATTTCATGTAAATAAAGATACGAATCTCATTGTCTGGTGGTCAAGTGTTAATGAGAGATGTTGCCTTGCACTTACCATCAGGTTTCTTGTGGTGGTACACGTTCGTTGTTCACCGTACGTAAGTATGTTCGTATGTACGTACGTCGTACCGTCAAGCCATCAAAATTCAGTTCGATGCATTACCATATTCTCTTAAGCATGGGGGGCTCCGCTTGAGGAGCTCGGCTATCACATAAACGCAAATAAGAAATGTTTTACTCTTTTAAAAGAAATTATCTTGTTGATAATTTATCCAAATGCCTTCAGATTACTGTATTTACCTACGACATGGAAATTGTAGAAACTCCATAATGCAAAATATGCCCAATGGAAAACCATTTAAAAAAATTTTATATTTGCAAATCCAGCTCAGTTTTGGTCGAGTACATTGGATCTTCAGGATCCAAATGCAGATTTAAATATATGACAAAAATTAAAATAGTTTTAAAACAGTATAATTTATTCTAACAGCCATACTGCATACTCAAGTCCTACAGTAATAAAGCACGTCTTTCATTGTACACGTGTAGCACAGTTGAGCTGATGTCTTAGGGCCAATCCCATTTCTATTTTCTACCCCTACCCCTACCCCTTACCCCTACCCCTCGTCCTTTCAAACGGAGCTGTAAGGCGTAGG
>JAPEIY010000002.1:24198210-24209935 GCA_026122135.1 Cathorops aguadulce | reverse complement strand
AAGACGTCTTTCCAACGTTAATATTTGGTTGAAACCAATCACCACTCTATAGCCTATATTATCCTATTATAGGCATTTGTGGAAGTTTACTTTAGGCGGAAAAACAAGCCGAAAACTTCTCACATTAAGACTCTGTGAGTCGTGTTTATTAACAGACTACAAACATCGCACCGCGCATGACAGAAAAAGTCGGCAACCCTAAAAGTCACCGGAACTCTTAGAGAGACCGCAACTATTACATGAATCACAGTAACAGTAAAGATGATGAACCGTACAACAGAACATAGAACACAACACATACACGTGAGTGAATTATGCCGTCAGTGTTGAGAGCACTACACATTGTTTTTAAATATGAAGAGCTCTTATCCAAAATGCTATAAAGCTATTCAAGTAATTTTCTCAAGTTTCTTGAGGCTAATGATATTTGATATGTTCATACCAAATTCAAACATCAAAAAATGCTGATTTGATATTAGGAACCAAGAACTATAATACAAGCACTTTGGATAAATAAATAATAATTGCATGAATAACTATAATAAAAACACTGCTATAGAGCATTTTGGAGAACAGCTCTTCACATGTATGCACTAACAAAAAGTCAACCGAAAGTCAAACCACGGTGTCAAATTTACTCAATTTATTTTTCTTTTTAGGCACCATAGAAAATGTCACTGAAACAAACACACACACACACACACACCAGGGGTGGAAGGTAGGCAGGTAGATTTTAAAAACTATTTTTACCAGTGAACTCATTTTTGATAATAATAACATTAACAATAACAACAAGAAGAGAATTAAAAATGATCTTATTTCTGAGAGAGAGAGAGAGAGAGAGAGAGATGTTAGCACATAGTGCTGGGTCTAACACGACCAAACAAACAAACAAACAAAAAAGACTGTTTATAGCTTGTAACACACACACACACACACACTTTATTTTCTATAGCCACCACCACCATTTCGTCCGGGGGCGTGTTTGAGATGGTCTGCCACCGCCTTATCAATGTCGTGATCGGTAGCCTGGCTACTCCATTTCTTTACTGCAGCTGAAATGAGAAAGAAAGAAACATATAATCCAGTTGAAATTAGCTACAAGTTCATAAATACTTGAACATTATTTCATTTTGCTGGCGTTTTATTTTGTCATTTGGTAAAATGGTACTGTTGCAAAAAGCCCGTCCAGCACTGTGATGGCATGCGCATTACACCAGGTTTGGTGTTAGAAGTTAATGATGATTTCAAGTCTGTGTAATGCATTGCTCTATTTTTAGCTTTGACATGAAAGTAATGAAAAAATGGCTTGAAAAAATGATTGCTGTTGCTTATTTTGTTTTGGTATTGAGTACGGCTTGTGGTTGACTATTCAGCAAAATCAAATAAATGACTGAAGAATCCAATATTGTTTGAACTTAGTATCACATTCGGTCACCATTTTGTCAAGCCATTTGTCCATTACTTTCATGTCAAATCTGAAATTTGAACAATATACTACTAAGCATTACACGGACCATTTGATCACATTATTGTAAGTTTTTGAAAAGGACTTTTCATAGGTTTTTGAGCTGGGAACCAACAATATGGACAAATAAATAAAAACATGAAATAGTTAACAACGTAGGCAATGACTCTAAAATCTATGAAACTTTTTGATTTAATAAAAAAAAAGGGGGCGTCATACATACCAATAACAACAGCATACAGCACCATGGGCTTGAATGCCGTTTTCCCTCCATGGCCCTTCATGTTAAAATGTGCCATGGCACCATTGGTCATCAATCTGAAAATCAGAATGAGATAAGAATGAGATTACAGTTTTCCACCGGATTGTTCAGATTAATTTGTGAGTATAGTGATGCAAATTACACTAGATTAGATTGGAATATCTTTTATTATAGCTTTTATTGTCTTTGCAGGAGAGAAATGCTCTGTGGACATGGCAGTGTGAGATTCACAATTAACAACAGATCAACACAACAGAATGCTTGTCATCTGAAAACTTGCAGTTGTTTGGGTGATGATTTCTGCATTCATTTGTGTATAATGTGAACAATAATGGAGAACTCATACAACCTTGTGGGACTCCTGTGTTGACTGTGAGCCACGGTTGTCCAGGCAACGACAAAGGAATACAATATGAAGAGCATCCAGTAGGCTCCAATAAATGAAAGGGGAAAAATGATCTGAACATACCTTTGCAAAACCTTGGCACAGCAGTCCCTCACATCTTTGCCCCCGACTTTGGTCAATTGTGTGATCTGTAGAAGTCAAAGAGAGTTAACACCAAGTCTAAAGGTCCACTAAGTTCAAGAAAAATACTTCGACAGTATGTGTATCATTATCTAAAAGCACAAAACCCAACTTAGAAAATAAATAAAAAGTTTTGTTTTAGAGATTTATAGTTTTTAACATAGTTACACAATATCCCTGTCTGATTTGACGGCAGACGATAAAGTATTAAGATGAACACAGTGCACAAAATGCAGTCAGAAAAAAAAAAGAATAGAATAGAAGCATGTTACGTGGATATCTCATACTTATACCCTTAATTCACATTATATTTTAGCCATTTATATTGTGTCAAATTCTGTCCTGCACACTGACAAACGGCACTCTGAAATGTGAAGCAATAGGGCCTCATGTTAATAAGTGGTACATGTGTAATATACAAATATATTTTACCAGAGCCTGCCTCTCCCCCTCCTCCTGATTAAGCTTTTCTTCTAGCATCAGGACCTCCTCCACAGTGGTCAGCTGTTTTAAATATGGAGTACTACTAGTAGGTCCCTTTGCCTGCTCCATCCTGTCTAATTTCTCCATGAGGTCAGCAAATCTCCTCATGACCATTTTCTGAAATTCTGAAATATAAGAACATTTGAGAATGGTGTTATCTTCTCATCTGGTCCACGCAGCCTACAACTTGTGTGATTTAGATATACATGTAAAAGAAATCTTGCATGCGCCATTATGGTAATGTGCATTATTTTTACATCACACTTAGCTGACGCTTTTATTCAAAGCAACTTACAGATATTACAGGGCATTGGTTGCAGTCCCTGGAACATTATGGGGTTAAGTGCCTAGCTCAAGGGCACTTCAACCATGGAGAGGGGAAGGGATTGGTAAAGGTGGGGCTTGAACCTGCAACCCTGTGATCTACAGTCCAACTCCCTAACCACACCAGAGCCATCAGCGGTTGGACTGGATTCTTAACTCCTAACTGTTCCTAACTAATTCCTAACAAAGTCCTAAACGTTCCTAACAAAGTCCTAAACGTTCCTAACCAAATCCTAATTATTCCTAACCAAATCCTAATTATTCCTAACGAACTCCTAAAAGGGGGGCAAAAGAGCCAATCATATCCTCCGGGAAGGGGCAAAAGAGCCAATGGCGTCTTTCAGCGCCCCCATGGCAACAAGCCAGCCGATCACAGCTTGCAAGGTCAGAGACGGCGGCGATTAGGAAAAAGTTTGCGATTTGGCTGCCTCGACACTTATGTCCCAGTCACAAGTGTTTACAAGTAAGTACAATTCATCAAAATGGCATAAATGCGTGAATTTAAGTTACGACATGACACTGTTTTTTAATAACTGTAGCGATATAAACAAAAGTTAGCGGTGTTTGATTAAGGTCGAGGTCTGTACTGACGTGATGTAACACACCAGGAATATGTTGAATTTGTTATTGATAGAGAACAGGCTGCAGCCTCTTTGAATTTTGTCATGAAATAACTGTCTTTTTTTTACCCGCGGTCAGTTCGGAAGCCTACAGTGTTTACAAGTACAGTAGCCAACACAAAGTGTAGCACTTGGGCACTTTAGCCTGAGAAACGTTCCGCGTTTTGTTACATGACGACTCTTTGATATGTCCTGAGGTGTGCTCGCGTACCCCTGGTTGGGAAACACTGACCTAAGGTAATATCCCCCCCTACAGTGGGCACTTACTTTATTCCAAGGGCCACATTGGGCTTAGCATAGGTCGAGATTGGGCCAGATCTCGCAGGCAACTTGCCTGTCAATTATAATGTAATAATATAGGCTGGCATAACTTTTTAGGCTGTACAGTAGCCTAGTGTATAACTTACAAGACCCTTTGCTTGGCATCACCTTGTATCTAAATGTTGTCTTTCTTGTGAAGGCTCTGCGGGCCACATGAAAAGGCTCAGTGGGCTGCATGTGGCCCCCTGGCCTGAGTTTGCCCACCTCTGTATAGATCATGTATTGCTGTGCTGCAACCACAAATGATGAGCAAAAGTGACTTGTGTGATTTGTGTGTTAAATAATACTTAGCCTACTGTACATGGCTGTAATATGTTATTTAGTTTCATTTGATTTGAGGGAGTGTGCTCTGTGATGCGAGTTTACTTGCCCAGAGATATTCTGAATCAAATCAGTATGACTTGTGCTAGATGCTGAAATGTTTTAAGCCAGTAATAAAGGGTCATTTTTAGGATTTATTCATTGAGTCCATGTTGCTTTCAACAGCTGTTGTCTAAAGATGTTCTCTCATCCCCCTCTGCAGACATGCCAAAGAATAGAAAACCGGATGCCCACTGGGCAGGTGTTATGACCCTGTATGCCCAGGGGAAATATAAATTTTCAACTGGCCAGAGACCCGGGTGTAAACGATGGAGGTCAGTGATGGAGAGGATAAACAAGTGCCCTCTGACCCCTGTCTTTGGCCAAGCGGTCAGAAGCATCAACATCTTTGGCAAAAAGATACCCTGCCTCTGTGGATATCATAAGGTAAGTCCCCCCCCCTCCCCTCTCACCACCACCAACACCACCATTGACCAGTGTGCACCTCACATGTGTGGGATAACCCCACGCACACACATGTGTATTGACATACATAGAGTATACACATGAACACATAAGAGCATGTATAGACACAGACGCACACATGTCACACACACACGCACACACACGTCACACACACACACAGTACAGTGTTGCTCTCTCACACAGTAGTCATTGTCACTTATGCAGAGAATGCGTTGTGTGGAATACTTGCTAAATTAATGTTTTTTTTTTCATAGTCAGGAAAACAGACAGAGGCACCACCAGCAGATCCACAGGTCATACAGGACAGCAGCAACAGTAGAGTGGAAGACACACCTAGGGCCAGTGGATCATCTGACAGTCAGGACAACTCAACTTCTACCATGACATGTTCTCTTTGTGCTGAGAAGCTTCCACCGGACCAGTTCACACAGCACCTGTCTGACTACCATACCCAGGAGCAGTGTGAGCACTGTGATGTGAAGGCCTGGGGCACTGTGGGACTTTCACTGCACCTTGAAAGATGTCATGGATTGAAATCGGAGACGACGGACGTGCCCCTTCTCAGACCCCAAGATGTTCCTGCACCAGCCTCCCTCCCCGCCAGGAGGATAATGCCTGATGTCCCTGCCCCTCCAAAAGCACCTCCAGCACCTACAACAGCTCCACCTACAGCACCTACAACAGCTCCTCCAGTCTCTACAACAGCTCCTCCAGTCTCTACAACAGCACCTCCAGCACCTACAACACAGAGCCGCCGCCGGCTTCTTCCTGCCTCTGCCTCTGCTCCTCCTCCAGCAGCACCACCTGTGTTTCCCCTGCTGTACTCCCCACATGTAAGCCGGGTTACATTTTTACCCAAGCAATTCTTCAATGTCATCAAGCCAGGTGACCTGGAGTGGATTGCCCACATCCTCTATGAACCAAGTGGACAGCTGAGACAGGAAATCCGTGACAATTGGCACCACCCTCCAAACCCAGTCAGACTGTCATCACCTCCCAATCCTCACAACTATTTCAGGCAAAGGGTGTTTCTTTGGGGTCCGATGCGCATGTGGGGTATTCCCCTGAAATGCATCAAATGCGGTTCCAAGATGTACCACTCTGGCATATACCCCAAAGTAAGAGAGGTCATCGACGTCGCTTCCAAATATTACATCATTGGATGTGACTACCCTAGGTGCAGCAAGTGCAGCAACCTCACTCTCTGTCCTTGGAGCACTGACATTCTAGAACAGCTAGACCCATCGAGGCGCAACATATTCCCTGCTGTTCTCACAAAGAACTTTGCACTGGACAGGAAATGCATTACACTTCTACGTCCTAGAACAGTGGGGAACAGCTCTAGTTACATGCAGAAGGCCCTCCAAGAAGCACACAGTGAGGAGTGGGCAAGGAGATGTTGTGACTACTTAACAGATTGCCAACTGCACAAGAAATCCTGCCTCAGCCAGCCCCAGCATGTTTATGTGCCGCCACCAGCCTTCCATCCCCTGCCCCTGGCCCAGAGGTTTGAGGAAGTCCATGCAAATGATGTTGAGGTTCACATTGAAGAGCTTAAAGGTGTCATCACCTCAACATTTGGAAGAATTTTGAAATTGGACTCGACTAAAAAGGTAAATGTAAAACTATATTAGCTTTGAGTATTTCTTTTTTTCCTGGTTGGCTTTAAATACATGTGCTTATGAAATATGCACTTTGTCATTATACAGATCATCAAAAAACTGGCTGGAGGGATTGAGGGCACAGCAACCTGGATGACGAACATCGCCAATGAATATGGTGAAGTCCTCAACTGTGTTCTCACAACTGGTGAGGGAGCTGGCCTAGATGACCTATGCCAAGGCATTGTCAGGCGGTACAGGGATGCCGGGGAGCCACAGCCAGATGTGATCTATGTGGACCGAGACTGTTGCAGCGACAAAGATGGGTTGCGCTTAATGTGTTTTTTTTGGCAGGAAATTAATTACAGGCTGACTTCAAAGTATCTAATTATTTTATTATCATATGAATTTATGAAGGAGTGAGCTCTGTTCTGCACTGGTTTCGGCCGTGGACCTCCACTGTGCGTTTGGATGTGTTTCACTTCATGAGGCGGTTCGCAGATGGTCTCACGACAGAACACCATCCTCTTTATGGTACATTCTGCTCTAAATTGTCCAGCACAATTTTTGAGTGGGACAAGCAGAATGTCTGCCATCTGAAGGAGGCCAAGCAGGCAGAGCTGAGGAAGAAGCATCCTGGCTATGAACCAACAGAATCTCAGGTGTTGGCAACCATCACCACAAGTGAGATGGCGAGGCACTGTCGCAGGAGAACCCGGGGGGTGGAGGAGACCCGTATGCGCATCAAAAGTCTCCTTGATTCCATGTGGCAGCTGGTGGACAGCACTGGGCTGCACCTCATTAACCACGAGAGCATGCCTCGAGTGTGGGAGATACAACAGAAGCACCTACCCTGCATTCAGGATCCACCAAACGTACAACTGTACACCAACATTGGGGCAGGGGTGGAGAAAGGGGACAGGACACTGGATGTACTGAAATGCGGCAGAGGGTCTTCCTCCCTGGAAAGCTTCCACAAGCACCAGTGTGCATTTATTCCAGGCAAGTATAAACTGTAGTACATTTTATTGTCATGTATTTACATGTCATGTGGTGATACGTGTGCTCACGTGCGTGCTTGTTTGTTTTAACAGGTTGGAGATGTAATGTGAAGCATACTCAAATGTATATGCTTGAAGGTGTCTCAAGATGGAACATCAACCGCTCGGCGCAGGCACTGGCTCTTCGAGACACATCAAAGACGACAATATATGATGTCAGGTTGCTGTCCAACATTAACATGCTCAACAACAGAGTCCTGGGAAGGCCCCTCATTCCAGAGTTTGTCGCCCCCGGGAAACCCACTGGTAGGAAAAAAAACACTACTGTTAGTGATGTTCAAAACTATGCTGTGACAAGTATACTAAAGTTGTGTGTGTGTGTGTGTGTGTGTGTGTGTGAGAGAGAGAGAGAGAGAGAGACAATGTGCAATGATGTGTTTAACCCCTATTTATTGTAGGAGAGCATATTGCTGTGGAGTACCTTCTGGCACAGACAAACAGAGGAGATCTACTGACCAAGATGCCTGAGAGTGACATCCTTCCAGAGGTCGAAGACCTGGAAGAGGAATGTGTGGATGTGACCATTCCACACGTCACCGACATTCCATTTCAGGTAAGACTATGAAGATTTCGATCATTCAACAGAAAATATGGAAAAAAAAATAAACCCAATAATAAACATTAACAACAGAACAACAATAATAAAATAATGTTAATATTAATACTACTACTACTAATAATAATAGTAATGTTATAACTGCCTTATTTCATTAAATCACATCAGGATCCAGGAGGTAGTGATGCCTCTACCAGGACCGTCCATACCCCAACTGTGCACAGTGACGCCTCTACCAGGACCATCCAAACCCCATTTGAGGACAGTGACGCCTCTACCAGGACCGTCCAAACCCCATTTGAGGACAGTGACCGCTCTGCCAGGACCGTCCAAACCCCATTCCCACCATTTGAAGATAGTGGGCCTGTCACCCCAACTCCAGTATGGGATCTCATTTTCTTATCCAATTTAATCTGTTCTGCTCTCATTTAATTACCATTGTAATATAGAATATATTTATTACTGTTGTTGTTCTTACCAGAGTCTTATAATTTGGTTTATTTCTTGTGACAGGATGCAAGGTGTGATTCCAGAGGCATTCCTGGATGGGAGGCAGTTGATAGTTTGGCAGGGTACCTGGTTGGGCTTAACAGGACCATAACTGCCCTATCTAATAGCGAGGTGGCCAAGATCTTGCAGTTATACAACTGTTTAAGCCTGTTTGACCGGACCCCCACCAGGTACAAACTTAAAAGCACAAAAAGCACTTTGCCAGGATCTTGGAGAGCTTCAAGGAGGCGCAGTGGCTCTTCTCCAGGCCAACAAGCTGCTGAAAGGTATGTATCTATGCATACAAGCTTGTAATTGTTCAGCGTCTGTTAAGTGTTTTTTTGTGAATGTCAAAAGGCATAAGTATTGTGTGCACTGAGTGGCGTGGTCATCTTTACACAGATTATACATGGTTCGTGGTCAGGCTGCGCACAGACCAGACTACAATCGAGTCTGAGTGTGTGGTGCTGAGACTTTACAAGGAATTCAGCGAGGCCAGGAATAGGCCAAAGGACAGTAGGAGCAGGACATTTGCCATCCCTCAAGCTATTGTCATGGCTTACTCGCACATCAAACAGCTGGTTGAGGACAGCAAAGAAATTATGGACAACAGTGACCTGGTGTTGGTAAATGTCAACAATGCCACTGTGTCCTCCTGGTAAGTTTATGTTTATCAAAGTATTTAATTGAAGAACTGAACACAATTCTTAAATTTTACGTATGAACACATTTATGCTGACGTAAAACATATTTTTGTGTTGTGTTTTCTTTTTTTCTGTAGGATGCATGATCGGCAAAAGAGAACCGTGCGAGATTCTCTTCTTCAAGGCACACAGCTTCCACGGCAGATCACCATGGCTGGCGATTCACTCCCTGAGCCCCTCGTCTTTCCAACTCAGCCAGTTCAGCGCGGGCGCAGTCCATTGAAATTTCAGGAGCCTGAGAACCGTGAGGGGGAAGGAAAGATGCGGAAGCGTCGGCAGCCAGCATCGTCTGTTCCCCAGCCAGCATCGTTTCCACACACTGGTGGAGGAGACCAATTTAGTCCAAAATTTAGTCCTCCCAGCAGCTGTACGCATTCACAGCCCTCAACCCATCACCCCCCAGAACACTACCAGAATTGGTCTTTTCAGCAACCCATGGAACACTCTGCCACTCATCAGCTAAACCCAGCATACCCTCAAGATTGGCCAACTTACCTGGCACCCCCAGCACACTCCTACACTTGGCCCTCAGGTTCCCAGCAACCCTCCACTTGCTCCCAGGGCTGGTCTGCGTCCCCTCTGCCACCCTCCACTTGCTCCCAGGGCTGGTCTGTGCCCCCTCTACCACCCTCCACTTCCTCCCAGGGCTGGTCTGTGCCCCCTCTACCACCCTCCACTTCCTCCCAGGGCTGGTCTGCCACCCACCAGCAACCCTCTACATTCCCTCAGGGCTGGTCTGCCCCCCCTCTACCACCCTCCACTTCCTCCCAGGGCTGAGCCACCACACATCAGCCACCAACAGCAACCTCTCAAACCTGCTCAGGGGCCCTAAATCCTTTTAATCGCCAGCGGGAGTGGAGGTTACAGAAAGCAGCCCTTGAGGATCAGGAGCGAGAGAGGAGAGGTGAACGGCCCAAGAAACGGCAAAATAAAGAAATGTATCAATATCAGTGCAGGCTGTGCGGGAAACCCAAATCGAGATCTACTGGGCACTCTCAGCTGCGTGGTAAATGGTACTGCCCGGCGTCTGGAAAAACTCTAGAGGAGTGGAAAAGCTCTTTGTAGTGGTAAACAATGGTATATTTGTTCTGTTCAATGTTCAATTTGTAGTAGTCATTTTTTGGTACTATATAAATAAGCACTGTTGCAAACACGACAGCAAAATTGCTGTTTCAGGTAAAAAAAAAAGTTCCCAGCAACCCTCCACGTCCTCTCAGGGTTGGTCTGCCCCCCACCTGCAACCTTCTACATTCTCGCTCAGCTGGGCCCTCTCAGCTGCGTGGTAAATGGTACTACCCGGCGTCTGGAAAAACACTGTATATTTGTTCTGTTCAATTTTCAATTTGTACTTGTCATTTTTTTGGTAATAAGCACTGTTGCAAACACAACAGCAAAATTGCTGTTTCAGGTTAAAAAAAAAAAAAACCCACCCAAAAAACCTAAAAAAAAAAAACACAACTCTTGTGGTGTAACAGTAACACACCCACCCTTTGGGTGGGAGACTCCAGGTGCAAGTCCTGGCAAGAGTGTGCACTTTCCTTAACCAATACTTTGATTTAAACTTCTCCTCTACATACAAATGTAATGCAGCTTGTTATTCAAATAATAGATAACTTCATCTGGAGGGATGTTGAGGTATTATTATGCATATTTCACTTGGAAACTTATGGAAAACTGGAATATTCCTTCTAATTTTCATAGTGCATTTAAAATATAAACTATTGATAACACCTTAACATTAATACAATCATTAAAGGGAAAAGAGCAGTTTTCTACAAAGAACAAAGTCAGCTATGATGATGTGTCTGTCTGCCATGATAATGTGCAATTGCATGGAAGATGGCTCTTTCTGTTTGAGCTCTAGATAAGAACATGCCCATTATTTCAGTGGATAGGCAATTTAAAGTTGCTACAAAAACACCTACGAAATCACACACCAATGTTGTTGCCAAGTTTTATATATGTTTATGAAGTTATAATGTCATTGCATTGAAATAAAAAAAACATTGATTTACATTGACTTGACTGTTTATTGTTATTGAAGATTGGAGCCAAGACTGAAACAAATATGCAACTTATGCACAAATGTTTTTAGAATAAGTTGAAAATGTCAAGGTTTAAAAAGACTGAAATCATTTCAATGTCTCAAAGCCAAAAATATATATATTTTTTTTCCTCTTTTTCTCTTCTTTCCCCCCCTTCTTCCCCCCCTTTTTACAGTCCATTATGCCCCTTCCCCTTGACTCCAGTGATCTGAGTTCAAATCTCAGTGGAACCTCTGAAGCCTTTGTTTGCAGTTTCTGAACTCACATGTCCAGACTGTCTCAACTGCATGCTCCTTTTGGTCAAGCAAGCTGTCATGTCCCAAACTCTCTGTTTCCCTTAAAGTACCAGTCTTCTGAAAATTACATTACCCATGGGAATTATATATGATAAAACTAGACATCATTAATTACTGTCTAAATTGTATTTTAATGGGAGACCGGGAACATGTTCTGTTTATTTGGCAAAGTTTGGCTCTTTG
>JAPEIY010000002.1:24131613-24141747 GCA_026122135.1 Cathorops aguadulce | reverse complement strand
CCCGTAGTCAGCTGGGATAGGCTCCAGCTTGCCTGCGACCCTGTAGAAGGATAAAGCGGCTAGAGATGAGATGAGATGAGATGTTAGGTTGCGAAGTTATGAAAGGCACTTTGGTGAAAGAGTTGTTCGCAGAGCAATATTACCTTTTTGCATGAGCTGCATGAGCTTGGCAAAATCCTTAATGGTCATCCTAGAGATTGGAGTCCATCTGAAAGTCTCTGCAAAAAGCCAACAGCATTCTATTGGTGCATGACCGCAACGTGATTTGAACATGCATCCTTCTGATCGGGAGTCAGACATGCTACAATTACACCAGGAGGTGTGGGTTCATGATGAATTATAAACTGGCTGGATTTCCCTTTCCAATATATTCATGGATATTTCCAAGATCAGATGGCAGTTCTCACCTCAGTCTGTGAATATAAAATGTGGACAACTGATGCTCAACTTTGGCACTTGTCATCCAAAGTGACAACACCAAGATGTCAACTTTCTTTCAGTTAACTTCACACTTTGACATTTTATATTAATCCTTAATGTCACTATTTGTGTCACATGATGGGCAATCAGTGGAAAACTTGGCTTTTGAGGGTACCCTGTTGTGAGGGTTCAAAGAAAAGGTATATTATGACATTTTTGAACCTTACAGCCTGCACAGTTCTGTTGATGGGACCAAGATTCAACATTCTATGAGTTAACCATATCATTGTGCAGGTTAAACAAGTACTTTATCATTATTTGTGCCAGATAATGGGCAATCATTTGGAAAAGGTGGCAGAGCACTGTTTTGTATGAGTTATACAGAAACAAGATGACACCTTGTTGGCTTGAACACACATGTCTTCTGATCTTCTGATCTGGAATCATGCTGGTATCATTTTCCAAGTGACCTGATGGTCAAAATGCTTCATGTTCTAAAAGAAAATAAATGTCCTATGGTTAAATACAGCTCACCTTAGAGCCTGCACAGCTCAAAAGATAGGACCAAGGTTCAACATTCTTTGAGTTACCTATACCATTTTCTGAAGCGAGGACATCTTTCAACAAGGCCACTGAGACCTGTGTTCTGAAAGCTAACTCTGACAAAGCTCGAAGCTTCTGCTCACAGTCTGACCATGGGATATGACCAGCAGCCCTTTGAGAGAGGAAAAATTTTCTTACAGATAACATCTCCACTCAGTCCTGCATGCTTTTGGTCACGATATCACTCCTGCAGCCCCTTAGAAATGGGACTGTGTAAAGTTGTTTTTAACTCCAACAAAAATCAAACCTGTGCATGGATGTGAACTTTGTGGAGCAAGATATATTGTGTCTTATTATGGATGAGAAGATTCTAAGTTTGGCTTGTGGCTGGCATGGCTCTTTTATTCCATGCAATGTTCTGGATAATACACTTTCTAACCACAACAAAGTTCAAGCTGCTAGGCACACAAACAAAATGAAAATTGACAGCTACTTTTCTGGAAAACTCCTGGGTTCTCAACCATGGCCTAAGCATTTTAAAGGTGGTCTTTAGACTTTAACGCTGTCCCATATGGTCAAGTGGTCAGGATTCCTGGTTTTCACCAAGGTGGCCTGGTTTCAGTCCTGATATAGGAATGTGTTTTTGTTGCGTCACCCTAGTTGCAAGTCATGTGACCTTGAATGAAACCCTCATTCCATAGGCTCTCACTTTCATCCAGTTGTTCTTCCTTTTGTTGCCAAGTGTCGTGATGGGACAAGAAGTCTGATGACAGAGCAGAAAATTCCAGGATTGACTCTTGGCTTACTCAGCTTAGCTCTTTCTTACCCCATCTAACTTCCTGGGCCCAGTTGTTTGTGAACTCCAACAAAGCATAAAGACTGTACTCTGAATCTGAGCACAACTGCCACTGTTCAGCGTTAAAGCTATTCTTAACACCATGGGCTCAAACCTGTACAGAAAGAAAGAGTAAGGTCTGGGTTTTCACTACACCAGGCCAAATGTGTACAAGTGCATCCAGCTGTTCTTCCAACATCTGATTTCCTGGTAAAGTAAAAAAAAAAAAAAACATTATCAGGCTATGTGAGTTCAGTGTGTGTCAGGGTCATTTTCTCATACACCAATCTGCATATTCCTAAAGGAAGCTCCTGTCTTGTCAATGCTCAAATACCAAACAAATGCTCAAAATGAGCAAAATGTTCAGCAAATTACGTCGCAATTGAAAGACAGGACACATATGACCATTTCCTAAACAGAATCTGAACATGGTAATTGATGGAACTCCTGAATTGTTGGTGTTGCATTTATTTCAATTCATTGCCCAAAGCACTATATCAATACAATTAAACAAAAGTGAATTATTGAAAGTTGCATTGAAGCTTGTTGACTGCAAACTGAGAAGTAGTCTCCCTGCCTTTTATTTCTGTGTTTGTGAGTGCAATTACTACCAAAGTGGAATTGAACCAAATATGCAGTACATATGGGTTGTGGCATATTTTTCTTAATTAAAAATGAAGTATGTATGTGGTCATCTTTATATATAAAATGAATATATAATATGTGATCTTTCCCATCAAAATAAAATCAGGCTGCAATATCTTGAAATAATTTAGATGATAATTTGGATTTAATAAGTACAAACTGTCTTGTTATGAGCAGATAAAATGCAATCATGACAAATTATTTCATGATTTCATGAGCTGATGACCATTTGCAGGTGGATCTTTGACTTTCTGACAGGTAGACCCCAGGTGGTGACAATCGGTAGCCACACTTCCTCCTCACTGATCCTGAACACAGGTGTGCCACAGGGCTGTGTGCTCAGTCCCCTCATGTACTCCTTTTTCACCCATGACAGTCATGCTAAATACAGCGCCAAAACCATCATCAAGTTTGCTGACAACACAATCATCTTGGGCCTCCTTACGGACAACATTGAGATGGCAGACAGAGAGGAAGTGAAGGTATTAGCCAGCTGTTGTCAGGACAACAACCACTCTCTCAACATCAGTAAAACTAATGAGATGATAGTGGACTACAGGAGACAGAAAGGGAGGAAACAGTAGATTCAAGATTACTTTATTGTCACTGACTATTCAGCGAAATTTACATTGTGAACCACCATGTTAAAATGTCATATATACAATTTAAATAAAAATTAAAATATATATATATCAATAAAAAAAGGTGAAATGTGCCCGTCTACATCAACGAAGCTGAGGTCAAAAGGGTCAGCAGCTTCAATTTCATTGGTGTGAACATCACAGAGGACCTCTCTTGGACAAAACACACAGACATTGTGGTCAGGAACGCCCACAAGCAGCTCTACAAAAATATCCTAGATTCCTATTTAATACTGTTGCAAAATTAAGCAGGAATAAGACCACAATAGACACATGCACACCTGCAGTATGTACTGTAGTAGCAATGACCATGATTTTTTTCAATGACGAAATTGAAAATATCTGACAAAAAATTCCAACTACTAATTTAAGATCAGACAACTTAAGTGACAATTTACGTAACCCTGTAGATAACAATATAACTGTATCAGATTCAGATTAGCTTCTATTGTTATGCTGATGACACACAGTTGTATGTTTCTGCAAAACCAGATGAGAGACACCAGTTTAATAGAATTGAGGAATGTGTGAAGGACATTAGACACTGGATGCTTATTAACTTCCTTCTGCTTAACTCTGACAAGATTGAAGTACTTGTACTGGGACCACATGCAGCTAGAAGTACGTTTTCTGATAACACAGTAACTCTGGATAGCCTTTGTTTCTTCAAGTGCAGCAGTAAAAGACCTTGGAGTGATTATTGACCCCAGTCTTTCATTTGAAGCTCACATTGATAACTGTGACAGCAGAGCCGTGGCAAAGCAGCAGTCTGTGAATGGAGGGTGGGGTCGATGAAAGTAAGTGGCTGTCATTCCACCTGCTGTCAATTAGTGTGTGTGTGTGTGTGTGTGTGTGTGTGTTTGCTACAGGGATGGAGCATAAAAGCAGAGAAAGGGAGCTCTCTCCCCAGCCACAATGCATGCGTGAGTGAATGATAAAAGGAAGCAAGCAGAAAAGTCAGAATAAAAAGATATTCATACAAATATCAACTCTCACCTGCCATGCTTCTGTGCTCCATCCACATCAAGAAGTATTACAGTGGTGCCAAAACCCGGGAAGCACAGAAGAGAACCACCCCATGGAGTCCCTGCCATCCAAAAAGCTCATCCTTGCCCTCACTACCACCCAGCAGGAAGGTCACCAAGCGTTCCAGCCCCGGCTCACGTCCACAGGGGCATTGACCACCACTGCCGCCACCCTCACAAAGATGGGACCGCAAGATGATCTGGAAGCGTTCCTCACGCTTTTCAAGCAAGCAGCCGAGGCATGGGGGTGGCCGCAGGAGCAGCCCATGGCATGCCTTTTCCTGCTCCTGACTGGCAAGGCACAGCTTGCAGTGCAGCCGCTCCCTGCTGACAGCCAGCTGGTCTACACTGACCTAACCAAAGCCATCCTGCAGCAGCTCAGCCGCTCCCCGGAGCAACATTGCCAGCACTTCTGGATGCTGGCATTGGAGGAAGTTGGCTGGCCATTTGCATTTGGCCAGCAACTCCGGGACACCTGCCGGCAGTGGCTGAGGATGGAAAACCGCAACACTGACGAGATCATTGATCTGGTGGCATTGGAGCAGTTTGTCTTTTGACTTCTTGAAGGAATGGTGGAATGGGTCCAGTGTCATCACCCGGTGTCACTGCAGCGAGCCATTGAGCTGGCGGAGGACCATCTGGAAGTGGCTCCAATAGCAGGCAGATGAGGCGTCTCCCCTCGCTTCTCTTCTCTCTCTCTTTTCTCCCCCTGTCTCTCGCCCCCCACCCCACCCCGTTCCCCTGCCATGAAGGCAGCGGCTGGCTCCTCCCCAGCCAGCCCATTATACCCATGGTGTCCTCCCCTCTCCTTCTCCTGTGTCTGTGTTGTTTCCCCCTCAGGTGAGTGACACCCATAATACCAGTGCAGAGGCAAAGCCTGGGTTGTTGTGCTGGTGCAGTGGGGAATCGGAGCATCTCCAAGGTCAGAGGTCCGCAAGAGAGGTGGGTGCTGTAATCTGGACCCCTGATGCACCAGAAACCACCCCCGGTCAGGCCAGAACATATCGCATTGCGGTGAGTATTCAAGGAGTTACATATCACGCTTTGGTGGATTCCGGTTGTAATCAGACCTCAATTCACCAACGCCTGGTGCAAGGTGAGGCACTGGGGGGAGCACAAGTGGTGAAAGTGTTGTGTGTGCATTGGGATGTTCACCATTACCCTCTAGTGTCTGTCCAAATTCTATTCCAGGGCCAAATGCATAGAATAAAGGCGGCAGTTAGTCCCCGTCTCACCCACTTGTTGATTTTGGGTACAGATTGGCTAGGATTTAAAAACCTAATGGAATATTTAGGTCCTGCACTAGTAGGTCACGGGAAGATTCCGGTATGGCATTGACTGGATAAGCTGTCGCAGAGCCATCTATGTCAACACCGCATCAGAATGAGAAACAGCCCACTCCTCCTCCATCTCTAGGGGATTCCCTTGGGGATTTCCAATTAGAGCAGTCACGAGATGAGACTCTGCAGCATGCATTTGACCAAGTGAGAGTAATCAATGGTCAAACTCTTCAGCCAAGCACAGCACTGAACTTCCCCTATTTTGCCATTATTAAAGGTAGATTGTACCGAGTGATGCAGGACACTCAAACCAAGGAAGAAATAACCCAGTTGTTGATGCCAAAGAGCCGTAGGGAAATTGTGTTCCACGTAGCTCACTTTAATCCCATAGCTGGACATGTGGGGCAAGATAAAATACTAACCTGAATAATGGCCTCTTTGTATTGGCCAGGGATTTGTGGCGATGTCCACTGGTGGTGTGCAGCATGCCATGAATACCAATTAGTAAATCCCGCAACCATTCCAAAAGTGCCTTTGCGCCGCCCTCCTCTAATTGAGATCCTTTTTGAGCAAATTAGGATGGATCTCGTTGGGCCATTAGATCAGTCAGCACGGGGATATCGCTTTACTTTAGTTCTAGTGGAATATGCAATGTGATATCCGGAAGCAGTGCCTCTCTGCAATATCTCAGCATGCAGTATTGCGGAAGTGCTGTTCCGCTTTATCTCCTGGGTCAGGATTGCGAAAGAAATCCTGACAGAACAAGACACTTCATTTATGTCATGCACACTGTGTGAGCTGTATGGATTATGTGTATCCACACCAGTGTCAATCACCCACAAACAGATGGCTTAGTAGAGCAATTTAACCAGACACTCAAAAACATAATCAATAAATTCGTAAGTGAAGATGCACATAATTGGGATAAGTGGCTCAAGCCCCTGTTGTTCACAGTACGAGAGGTTCCACAAGAGTCCACGGGGTTTTCTCCCTTAGAATTATTATATGGGCATAAGCCGCATGACATTCTGGACATGCTACAGGACAATTGGGAGGAGGGACCTTCACCGAATAAAAATTAAATACAGTACATTCTTGACCTGCACGCAAAACTCCACACCATCACACAACTAACCCAGGAGAATTTATGGCAGGCAGAAGAACATCAAAGCTGACTTTGACAGGGGCATGCACCTTAGAGAGTTTATGCTAGGAGACAAAGTGCTTGTATTATTGCCCACGTTGAGTTCTAAATTAGTTGCCAAGTGGCAAGGGCCCTTTGAGGTCACACGGCGAGTTGGGGACATCGACTATGAGGTGAAGTGAACAGATAGGGGTGGGGTACTGCAAATCTACCACCTCAACCTGTTAAAATGCTGGAAATGGGGGAGTCCCCATGGCGTTGGCATTGGTAGTCCCAGAGAAGGCTGTGCTGGGGTCAGAGATAAAAAAAAAAAAAAGATCACAAGGGACCAGAGTGGTCCAAGGTGTTGAGACCACCTCTGACCAGCCCAACTCATGGAGGTGGCCAAGTTGTAGAAGGAATTTTCCGATGTGTTCTCACCCCTTCCTGGTCATACCCATCTCATAGAACACCACATTGAAATGACCCCCAGGGTGGTAGTGCATAGCCGCCCTTACTGATTGCCTGAACACAAGAAAAAGGTGGTTCGGGGCAAACTCAAGGCCATGCTCAAAATGGGCAGTCGAGGAGTCCCACAGTGACTGGAGCAGCCCAGTGGTCCTGGTTCCCAAGGCCGATGGGTCAGTCCGGTTCTGTGTGGACTATAGAAAATGTCAATGCAGTGCCTAGTTTGACATATACGCAATGCCTCGCATTGATGAGTTGCTTGATCGGTTAGGTGCTGCTCAGTTTTGTTCAACACTGGATCTAACAAAGATACTGGCAGATCCCCTTGACTCCTCTATCCTGAGAGAAAATGGCCTTTTCCACACCATTTGGTTTACACCAATTTGTCAAACTCCCTTTTGGGTTGTTTGGAGCGCCCGCTATGTTCCAGTGGCTTATGGACAGGGTCCTCCACCCTCATGCTGCCTATATGGCTGCCTATCTAGACAACATGGTAATCTACAGTAATGACTGGCCGTGGCACTTGGAACACCTGAGGGCTGTTCTAACGTCACTGAGTTGAGCGGGCCTCACAGCCAACCCAAAAAGTGTGTGATTGGGTGGATAGAAGGATGGTATCTGGGGTTCCACTTGGGCCATGGGCAGGTGCATCCCCAAATTAATAAGACCGCAGCAATTGTGGCCTGCCTGAGGCCCAAGACAAAAAAGGTGAGACAGTTCTTGGGGCTGGCTGGCTATTATCATAGGCTTCTATCTAATTCTTTGGACATCACCAACCCACTAACTGATCTCACCAAAAAGGGGGCTCCAGATCCGGTCCAGTGGATGGAGGAGTGCCAACAGGCCTTCTCTGAGGTAAAAGCTGCACTGTGTGTGTGGGGGGGCACTTTTACACTCCCCTGACTTCTCTCTCCCCTTTATTTTGCAGACTGATGCATCGGACAGAGGGCTGGGGGCCGTTTTGTCCCAGGAGGTGGAGGGCAAGGAGCACCCTGTGCTATACATCAGCCGGAAACTCTCGATGTGTGAAAGCAGGTACAGCACAATCAAGAAGGAGTGTCTCTCCATCAAGTGGGTGATCCTCGCCCTCCAATACTACCTGCTGGGGTGCCCTTTCACTCTTTGTTCAGACCATGCACCCCTCCAGTGGCTCCACCACATTAAGGATGCCAATGCATGGATCACCTGTTGGTGTCTTGCTCTCCAGCCATTCAAGTTTGAGATGATCCACAGGCTGGAGGCGCAGATGGTGGTGGGCTTCCTGTCCTGTCGGGGGAGTCAGCTTCAGGCTGGATGGCTCCCCAGCCTGAGTCAGGTGGTGGGGGTATGTGGCATCAGGGGCATGGCCAAGCAGCAGTCTGTGAATGGAGCGTGGGGTTGGGGAAGGTAAGTGGCTAAGTCATTCCACCTGCTGTCAATTAATGTGTGTGTGTCTGTTTGTTACAAGGATGGAGCATAAAAGGAGAGAGAGAGCAGAAAAAGGAAACTCTCTCCCCAACCACAATGCATGTGTGAGTGAGTGACGAGTGAGTGATGAAAGAAAGAAAGAAAGAAATCTGCAAAGCCCGAATAAAAGTATTTGTATAAATTTCAACTCTTACCTGCCGTGCTTCTGTGCTCCACCTACATCAGGAAGTGTTATACGGGCTCTTGATTTGTATTCCCAATGCACCTCAGGCCTCCCCTGATCGAGCAGGGGCATACAGGATAGCTGTGAGTATGCAAGGGTGTACACATCAAGCTTTGGGGGATTCAGGTTGTAATCAGACCTCCATATATCAAAGCCTGACTCAATTTTATATATATATATATATATATATATATCCACTGATGCCCATCACTATCCACTTCCAGGGAATTTAATATATATGTACAGTATATTAGAGCATAGAGTCCACGGTTAATCCAAGCCTCACTCAGCTGCTGATTCTGGGAACAGATTGGCTGTGGTTTAAAACCTTAATGAAACAGATAGTGGTAGGTGAGTCCTGCAGTAGCATGTCATGGGGGGGGATCCTGCTGCAACATTGGCTGGAGAAGCAGTCTCAGGCATGCCTGTGTCAGTTCTGGGTCATGATGACACAGAGAGTGGAGAGAGCCCTCCTCCCTCTCTGGGGAATCCCTTAGGAGACTTCTCATTAGAGCAGGCAGATGACGAGGCTCTGAGACATGCTTTTGACTGAGTGGAAGTAATTGATGGCCAATTCCTCCACCCTAATGTTACACTTTCCTTCACATACTTTTGTATTATTAAGGACAGGCTGTATCGAGTGACACAGAACACTCAAATGAAAGAAAAGATGAAACAGTTGTTGGTTCTGAAGAGCCACAGGGAACTTTTATTTCATGTGGCTCATCATAATCCTATGGCTGGGCATTTGGGGCAGCATAAAAACACTGAATTCTCATGGCCTATTTCTACTGGCCAGAGATTCACATGGATGTCTGCAGGTGGTGTCTGGCATTTCACAAATGCCAGCTGGTAAATCCAGCAGCAACACCAAAAGTGCCATTGTGCCTATTGCCACTGATGGAGATCCCCTTTGAAAAAAATCAGCATGGAGCAGATCAAGCCATGAGATTGATCTGCATGCAGTTATCAGTCATTGTGGATTATGCAATGTGATATCCTGAAGCAGTTCCTCTCTGCAATAACTCATCACTTAGTGTTGCAGAGGCAACCTTCCATGTTATCTCCAGAGTCAGGATTCCGAAAGAAATCCTAGCTGATCAAGGCATTATGTCACACACACTGCACAAATTGTACAAATTATTGAGGATTAAATTGATTCATACTAGTGAACATTAACCACAAATGGATGAGTGGTTGAACGATTTAATGAAACCCTGAAGAACATGTTTCATAAGTTTGGTCACAGGGATGCTAAAAATTGGGGCAGGTGGCTTGACCCTCTGTTGTTTGCAGTGCGTGGGGTCCCACAAGCCTCTGCCAGGTTTTCCCCATTTGAATTGCTATATGGGCGCAAACCCTGTGGTGTCTTGGAAACCATTAGAGAATATTGAGAGGAGGAGCCTTCTCAAAGTAAAAATAAAATTCAATAAGTTCTTGACCGGGTGGCACGGTGGTGTAGTGGTTAGCACTGTCGCCTCACAGCACGAAGGTCCTGGGTTCGAGCCCCGGGGCCGGCGAGGG
>JAPEIY010000002.1:23997500-24007752 GCA_026122135.1 Cathorops aguadulce | reverse complement strand
GATATATGGGTCGACCCCTAAGACAGCAATCTTACCTCTATAGCGATTTTTTTGCTGTGACATCCAGGGATTCAGCATAAGTTGAGAAGACGACAGCATGTATCCCTATCAAACTTGCAAAAGCGTGATACCCAGCGTGATGATCTAACCCGGAAACACGTGGCCGTGACATCACACATGATGTTAGGTGCACAAGGTCCATAGATGAATGATGGTTCTTGATGCAGTGCCATCTGAGGGATTGGAGATCAAAGGAGTTCAGCTTAGGCTTCTGCCCTTGCACTTGACACACCAAAATTACTCCAGATTGCTTGAATCTTTTAATGATATTATGCCCCATATAGCACGGAATATCCAAATCCCTTCCTATTTTTCAGTGAGGAACATTTCTTTGTAAATATTTAAATTTTCTCACACAGTTCTTGAAACTGGAGATCCTTGGCCCATCTTTGCTCCTCAATGACTAAGCCTTTCCTGGATATTGATTTTGGACCAAATCATGGTTAAAATCACCTGTTAACATCACCTGTTTCAAATCACTTCGGTATTTAATTGTTTTACCTCATTACTAACCCTAAAATGCCCCCATCCCTACTTTCTTGAAATGTGTTGCAGGCCTTAAATGAAGGAATTGACGTATATAAACAAATAAAAGTATGTTGATCAGGCAAGACATGAAATATCTTGGGTTCACACTGTCAGCAATGAAATATGAGTCAAAGTAAATTTACAAATCACTGTTTTTTCTTATTTGCCTTTTCCATACTATCCACTTTTTTTCTGATTTAGTGTTGTATGTCTCAGATGAATCTTGTTATTTTTGAATATTGGTTATGGCTGAGAACCTCATTTCATTTCTCTGTAAAAACTCAAGCATATCAAAATATTTCCCTCTTGCATATATAGAAAGAACACACACACGTGTATGTGTGTGTATATATATATATATATATATATATATATATTGTGTGTGTGTCCATGACTGTAAAGAAAAACACACCGGGTAGGAGCCCATGTGAGGGTGCCACACTTTCAATTTTCCCCAGCCCAGCATCTGAAAGGGAGAAAAAAAATTACATCTCAGTCTGACGACTGACTAATCAAGGACCTCGAAATGGTGCTGCAATAAATTACTTCACTGTGAAATAAACCACACAAACACACTGATGATAATAAATGTAAATTATTTCTCAGAAGAAATTTTCTCTGGTACATGAGTAATACTAACCATCAGGAAGGAGTCTTCCTTAACATTAATTACAGAAAATGACAAGTGAGCTGACAAGTAGGAAGGCTCATTATCTGTGAACATATTCACAACTTCGCAATTTGCTGCGAAGATGGACTCCAGCTAAATTAATCTCTTTTCTTTGCATGAGCCCCTTCTAATTTTCATGTTATTAACAGGTTTGCAGTATCAGTCAATGCTTGTCAGCCTAATCAGTTTTTTTCCCTTTCCTCTCGTTGCTCATGTTCACAAAAGACCAGAGTGGTTTTGAGAAGAATCTGGTCCCTATAATGTGTTTTCCATCATGTGCACACTCCACTTCCCTAACCCCCATTCCACAAGCTTGCTTTTAATAAGGTTCTTTAATCATTTCTCTTTTTTGCTCAACTTTTGCCTCAGTTTTCATTATTACTGGTTTTAGTAACAAGAAGAACCATTAAAGCAAAAGGAGGTTTATCAAGATGACGTACATGGCTTTTAAAGCAATGCAAATTGGTCAGCCAGACAAATGCTGTCTAAAGCTCTTTTTGTGTTTGATTAAACTTAATGAGACAGAAAAGGAAATAAATTTTGATAAAATGACAAATGCGTCATTAATTAGCCTCTGTAAAGGATTTCATAAAATCAATTGCATGGTATTTCCATATTCAAATCACAACAAGAAAGTCTTGCATATAATGTCACCAAAGCGGTACAACTAAGAATTCAGCTTCTGACTATTTTCTCATGATGGGGGGAGTTGCATCATCACAATCTTGCATGGATGCATATGGCTCTACCGGAAATACTATGAAGTGTAATGTTAGGTTTTGCACCATAACTAGTGGGGAAAAACATAATAAATTCAGATTAGTCTTTGTAGTTACAACATTACTGGCTACTATTTATCACTGCAAAAACTGTTCCTTAGATTTGTTTTTTTTTTAAGAAAGAAATATAATTATCAGGAATCTTAAGGTTTAATTCTAAATATCCCAAGACACAGATAAAATATTTGTTCCTTGGGTTAAAACTTATGTAGATAACAAATTTCTGCCTGAGTTCTACCTGTCTGTTATTCAGATATTTTGCATTGGAGAAACCAACTCAGCTTTTAGAATTTTAAGCAAGCCTTGAATGCAAAGACACACTGTTTAATTAATATACCCATCCAGCTTTATGTATCATTCTTCTTGACAATAAATTCTACTTTTCATCCCATATAACTCTTACATCCTCAATTTACTTGAGTGAAACCCTGAGACAATTGCAATTGGATGCGAAGTTATAAGTTTTCTTTTGTTGGAATTAATAAATCACAACATGGTATGAGTTATATCCATGTCTGAAGTGTAATACTCAAGTTTGCCAGCAAATCAAAACTCCCTCAATGCAAAGGTAGCCTCATGATAGCTGAGGAAGATAGAAAATATGTCATGCAAAATTATTTCAGAGAGAATAAGATTCAGGAGGGAAGGAACATGGGTTTAAAAAAAGGGGAAGAAAGGAGAAAGGTGGTACTGACAGTGACGCTGATAGAAGGGACTTTATCAGCTGTGATTTCCCATCCTGTCCTTAATCACACTTCACAAATTGTGGGACAACAAAGGTGATGCAGAACCTTTGGAAGATTGGTCTTTTGATGAAAAGTATAGATTTGCATGTCAGATTTTTTTCACCACTGCTCCCCTATTTATTGATTTGCTAATTATAATGAAGCAAAAGGAGACAGATAATGGACTTTTTTGCTGCAATAAGGTGAGAGTCAGATATAAACTCAATCAAAAAAAATGCAATGAAATACAATGTTATATACTGTACTGTGTAAATGTCATAGGCACATGCAAGGAAATGCTATTGAGCAAAGATGTAATCAAAAATAATGAAATCGTTTCCATATTGAAAAAAAGACTATAAAGAACAGTAATGAATGAAACAAAGACAATATTTGGTGTTATTGTTTTAAAATATAGTGTCAGGTACTATTTGTGCACTTTTATAAGGAAATAGCTAGTAAGTTGTTGTAGCACTCTTGCAGCTCAGGGACTGTGGAACTGACAGACAGACCTGTGACAACACAAGGTGTGTTTACTCTGTTTCCTTTTGCTTCTTCAGTGACTTTATCTAGGGGAACACACACACACACACACTTGTGCACACAAACACACAGCAGTGGGTTCCTTTGCTTTCTCTTTCTGGTTACCAGCTTTTCTTTGCAAGAACTCAAGAGACATGCATAAATAAATTGCCAGTAATCAGACACAGGTGAAACTCATCACATTACCTGCTGGTTTGACCTGATTCCTCATCATCCACACCCAACGCTTGATCATACCCTGATGCCACATACTCCCACTGCCCTATTCAGGCAGAGGAGCTGGCTGGCCTGCAACTGACTCCCCCAGAGTGGGAGAAGTAATCTGACACTACCATGTGTGCCCCCAGCCTGTGAACCACCTCGAACTTAAGGGGCTGAAGAGCCATATACCAACAAGTGAGCTGCACATTGGCATCCTTCATGCAGTGGAGCCACCGAAGCAGGGTGTGGTCAGAAGAGAGAGTGAAAGACATCCCAGCAGGTAGTATTGCCAAGTGAGGATCACACATTTGATGGCCAAATGCTGCTTCTCGATTCTACTGTCCTTACTCTCTGGCATCAAGAGCTTATGGCTGATGTACAGCACAGGGTGCTCCTCCCCCTCCACAACCTGGAACAAAGCAGTCCCCAGCCCTCTGTCCGACATGTCAATCTGCAAGACAAAAGTCAGGTGAATGCAAAATTGTGCCCCATATGCCTTTACCTGAGAAAAAGCCCTTTCACATGGCTCTGCCTCTCAGTCAGATCTGGTGCCCCCTTTCTAGTGAGGTTAGTCAGTGGGCTGGTAACATCTGAAAAATTAGGTACAAGCCTCCTGTAATAGCCAGCCAGCCCCAGGAATTGTATCACTCCCTTTTTGGTCTTGGGTCTCAGGCAGGCCACAATCACTGCAGTCTTATTAATTTGGGGGTGCACCTGCCCAATTGGTACTTGCATATGCATTGTGTGGGTGAAGGATTCTGTCCATGAGTCATTGAAATGTCAACAACCCAAATGTAAATGTGACAAACTGGTGTAAACCAAATGGATTGGAAAATGCTGTTTGTTTATTTTTTTCTCACGATATTGGAAGCAAAGATATATGTAAATATGCCTTAGTTAAATTCAGTGTCAAATAAAAGTGAGCAGTGCCTAATTGATCAAGCAGGTCATCAATACAAGGCATCAGATATGCATCAAATTTAGACATCACATTAACTTTTTTAAAGTCTACACAGAACTGGACCAACCTGTCAGTTTTGGGAACCAAAACCATCGGGCTGCTCCACTTGCTGTGTGACCCTTTGATTATCTGCATGTTGAGCAAAGCACTGAGTTCATGCTGAACAACATTTGTATGTGTGTGTGTGTGTGTGTGTGTGTGTTTGGACAGCCGATATGAGTAGCTGTGTACCACAACTCCTGGAGGAGTCTCAATGTTGTGTTCTATCAGGTTAGTGAAACCGGACAGAGGTGAAAAACACATTGGAGAATTTCTCCTGCAACCTGTGGTCTCCCCAACAGTGAGAGGTGGTCTCCACAAAGGACTGGGGTGAATAGAGCCACACTTTTTAGACTAGCCTCCGGTCCCAGCTCTGTTCTCAATGGAACCACCATTGCCAGAGCCACAGGAACCTCCACTTTCTATGGTTTCAGGAGATTGAGGTGGTAAATCTGATGTGCATTGCCTCTTTCCATTCACTTGACCTCATAGTCAACTTCTTTGACTCACTATGTGATCTGAAAGGGTCCTTGCCACTTTGCAAGTGATTTTGAGCTCAACGTCAATATTAAAACAATCACTTTATCTCCCAGTGGAAATTCCTGTAGCCTAGCCCCCAAGTATACACCAGAGATGTGTCTGTAGCAAACTCTTGCACCTGTAGCAAATTCTTCTGGGTTAGATGACTCAGTGTGTGGAGTTTTCCTCTCAGGTCAAGAACCTACTGAATTTCATTTTCATGAGTAGAAGGTCCATCCTCCCAGTTTTCACTAATGACATCCAAGATGCCACAAGGCTTGTGACCATGCAATAATTTAAATGTAGAGAATCCCATGGAGGCTGGTGGGACCCCTCTAACTGAAAATAAGAGGGGTTCTAACCACCTGCTTTAATTTCTAATGCCCTAATGAATGATCATATGAATCATATTTTTTTAAGTTTTTGATTAAATCATTTGACCAGCACATTCAGTTGCTGATGGTAAACACTGGTGCAAATTGATTTAATCCCCAGTAATTCCTACAGCTCACAAAGTGTGCATGACATAAATGTTGTGCCTTGATCAGTCATAATTTCTTTTGGAACCCTGACTCAGGAGATAACACAGAAGTCTTCTTCTGCAACACTGCATACAGAAATGTTGCATAGAGGCAATGCTTCTAACTAATAAACAGCAATACCCTCATGCAGATTGATCTAATGGCCCAAAGAGATCCAGACAAATTCATTTGAAGAGGATGTTGATCAATGTTAAATGGTGCAATGGTGCTTTTGTGGTGGCCAGCGGATTCACCAGCTGACATTTGTGACATGTGCACACCATATGTGAACATCTCCATGAATGCCTGGCCAATAGAAAGAGGCCATAAGTCAGTTCAGTACTTTATTTTGACCTAAATTCCCCACCATGGGATTATGACAAGATGCATGAAATAAAAGTCCCTATGGCTCTTTGGGACCAACAACTAGGTCATTCCTTCTCCTATGCAAGTATCCTGAATCAATCAATATAACCTAGCTTTAATCACAGAGTGATTAAAATCCATCCATCCATTATCTGTAACCACTTATCCTGTGCAAGGTCACGGGCAAGCTGGAGCCTATCCCAGCTGACTATGGGTGAAAAGCTTTTAGCTTTTAATTTATATTAATTATTGTTTTGTTTTGATTTGAAATTTTATTTTGAGGGCCATGTGTAAATTATCTACATATATTTAGTGCTACCCTCATTAAAGAAATAATAATAATAATAATAATAATAATAATAATAATAATAATAATAATAATAATAAAAGGTGGGATACACCCTGGACAACTTGCCAGGTCATCACATAGAGACAAACAATCATTCACCCTTAGGGTCAATTTAGAGCCACCAATTACCCTAAACTGCATGTCTTTGGACTGTGAGGAAAACTGGAACACCTGGAGGAAACCCACACAGATATGGGGAGAACATGTGAACTCTCACAGTAAGGTTCTTGTTGGCCAATTGGCTTGAACCCAAAACCTTCTTGCTGTGAGGTGACAGTACTAACCATACACCACCATGCATATGGGTGCATAGATTAATTAAAATCTCACACAAAGTATGGGTAGGAGAGTGCAACATTAAGTTGGAAGTTTTGACCATCAATCATGCTCACTTGGTCAAAAGTGTGCCTCAGAGTTTCATCTTGCATCTGCTCCATCAGGAAATCCCTAAGGGAAACACCTGTGATGAGTGGAGGGGCAGAGCCCTGCCCACTCTCCATGTCCCCCGTGACATGGAACTGATGCAGACAGCCCTAGGCTGCCTATGTAGAAAATGCTGCATGGAATCACCCCCCCCGAGTTTTGCTGCAGCAGGTCCCATCCACAAATAAATGCTTTATTAAGGCTTGAAACTAACTACCAACTCCACATTATGTTTTTTTTCTCCTCTGAATTTGATAGTGATGAGCACCAGAATATATTTGTGAACATCTGGGTGTACAGGCCTCAACTGCACAAATTGTACATTTCCCAATACCCTGCACTTAATCAAGCTTTGATTAACTAAGGTCTGATTACATCCTGAGTCCACCAAGGCCTGATGTGTACCCACTTGAATACTCACGACCACTTGGTACTATCCTGCTTGAGGTCCAAGGTGTATCAATTATGTGGATCATAAGCTGCACCTCCTTAAGGGGATGCTTTTCCTGGAAATGCCAGGCCTTAAAAGGACACTGTGCCTGCAGACATGCCTGGGCTTTGTCCTGGTCATGGTGAGCACAGATGGTTCCACCTGTGGAGCAATAAAGTTAGTTGGTGGCAGCATTGGCTTGGATGCACAAAGTGGTGAGAGAAAACAGAGAAGGACATGGGTTCAGGGACAGAGCTGTGTGGGAATTGGCCCCCATTTTCATGGCACAGGGATAGGGGATGGGTGAGAAGACAGTGGAGATTAGAGAGAGAAGGGGTGGGGGCACGTGCTCCCAGAAACACTGCCAGATGGTCCTCCATCAGCCAAATCTCCTCTTCCAGTGACATCACTCAGTGGCACTGGATGAATGCCAATACTCCTTACATCTAGTGAATGTTGAACTGCTCCAGGTACCACTCAGTTGATGATGTCTTCTGTGTTGCACTCTTCTGTCAGCAACAACTGTTGGCACGCATCTCGGAGCTTTTCGGCAAAGCCAAATGGGCGGCCAATCTCATTATTTGCCAGCATGTGGACATGCTGGTAATGTTATTCTGGGGTGTGGAAGGCCTGCTGCAAAATAGCCTGCTTCAGATCTGTATACTCCAGCAGGTTGGTGGCTGTGAGCTGTTGAGCTGTGAGCTGGGCTTCCCCTGACAGGAGCAGTAATAAGTGGACCACCCACTGTGAGGTTGGCCATGAGCTTGCTTGAGTCTCACATTCATATAGCTCCACTGAGGCCTCAAGGTCATCCTGATGATGCATTTTGAGCAGCAAAACATGGTGTTTAGCATACAACATCTGCAGGAGTGGCTACTAGAGTACCTCCTGGCTGGACCAGGCTCCGGGCCACCTGCAGGTCCTCTGCCTGGGCCTGATGCAGAGCCTGGAAGCACTGCACCTGCTCTGTGCACAGCATGTCAAGGGTCTGATGTTGGGTTTGGTGGTTTCTTGAGCTGCCTTCTAAGGTTGACTTGCAGCTTCCAGTCTGGTGCCATGGCAAAAAGCCTCCCTGAGGAGTTGAACTGATGTTGAACTTGCTCCCCAGCTTAGATGAAGGTGATGGACTATTTTGGGGTGTGCTGATGTTTGAGCTTCTGAATTGCTATAATGATGGTATCTGCCAATGACCTTAGAACTTGGCCATGGTGCCAGAAGTATCACCCTTCCCCAATGCCTTTGGGCAGTAGCTGAGGATGTGTTTCAAGTTGCCCCTCCTCTGACAGAGTTGGCAGGATGGAGTACTTGCCATTCTCCAACATTGCAAGTTGACTGGGCTTGGAAGAACATCTTAAACTGATTGGATGGAAAATTTGATTTGCAATAGTTCTCCTCTCCAGAGGTCTGTCCAGGTGAGTTTGCATGGGTCAGCATGCTCGCAGCTGGTCCAGGCTCCTTGCCTGTACACGCCAGCCAACTTCCTGCATCATTCTTCCTCCACATCTGCTCATATCTCATCCTGAACCAGATAATGTTTCTCCTTTCTGGAGGCTTTGTTGTAACATAGTTTGCAAAAACTACCCAGTCCTGTCCACCCCACTGCCACAGTGCACACCAAGATGTTGTGCTACAGTCATACTTTCAATCTGTCAACAACTTCCTGTGCCTGCCACTTCTTTCCTGTCTTAATTGATAACCATCAGCTTGCCAATAAAGTTGGCTTTGAGCTAGAAATCCAGTTGTTCTTTAAGCTTGTTTCAGTCCTGCTCAAAAATGTGTCATTTATTGTTTACAGTGCCACACACACAGACAAAAGAAAAATCAAAACAAAGACAAGCAAGCACCATTTGTGTGACACTCTTTTTTGTGATTAACATTTTTTTAAATTAAATAATGCATATAATTTTACACTTACAGTTTAACATAAACCACAAACAACAGTACAACACAGTATACATCTCATGCCAAAAAAAAGAAGAAAAAAAAGACTCATAATAACCATGATAGATAACAGAGAGGAGTTACACAGTTAAAATAATGTAAACATGCAAAACATGACATTCCCCCCAAAAAGGGGGGAGGGGGGTCAACTAATATCAGATGACAGAATTAACCCAAGGTGTTGGCTCTTAAGGAGGTCTTGGATGGACAGAGTAATATCTGACCAAGCCTGAATAGTTTTAGGCTTGACGTTGTTGAGGCATGCAGTTGTGCGCTCAAGAGAGGTAATATATTGATAGGCAGTTAGCCAGTATTGTTTCAGAGGTAGATTAGGCTGGAACCAAAACCTTAATATGCTTTTTTTTTTTGCTACTCTGAGCCCTGCTAGGAACAGTCTTTGCTGAATGAGAGTGAGGGACAGATGTGAATCATCATTAAGAAGACAAAGACAGGGGCTGGGTTGTATGTCAATGTTAAGTAGTAATGAAATTATAGAAAAAATCTCAGTCCAGAAGCGTCTGATTGGGATGCACTCCCAGAATATGTGCATTGTTGGACCTAACGCCTGACCTGGGCAGTGAATGCAATTAGTGCTTGGTAGTAATTTCATTTTAAAGCATTTCATGGGAGTTGCATAAGCCCTGTGTATTAGCTTAAAGTGTATAAGTTGGTGTGCAAGATTTTTGGAAGCACTGTTTAGGTTTTACCATATATCCTCCCATGATGACTCTATACCAGATGTGTTCAAGTCCCTTTCCCAAACCCTTTCAACAGCTAGACCTTTGGAATGATGAAAGATTAAAGCATTGTAGATGACTGTTATGATCCCTCTAGAGCTCTGGTTTGGTTCAACCCATTTCTCCATGGGGTGTTCTGGAATTGGCTGACTCCAGGGCACCCTATACACCTTCAAGGCAGATCTCAGTCTTAGATAAAGGAAATATGAAGTACCTGACAGATCAAAATTAGTTTTTATTTCTAGAAATGAGCACAGAGCATTATTATCAAATAAGTCACCAAAAACATAGACTCCTTTGTAGGCCCATGGGGAAAACACAAATGGCTTCCCACCTGACTGAAAATGATAGTTGTTCCACAGTGGAGTTCTCATCTCATCTCAACTCATCTCATTATCTCTAGCCACTTTATCCTGTTCTACAGGGTTGCAGGCAAGCTGGAGCCTATCCCAGCTGACTA
>JAPEIY010000002.1:23867903-23879225 GCA_026122135.1 Cathorops aguadulce | reverse complement strand
CAACAAAACCTTCCGCTTTTATTTTACTGCAAGGAGAAACAAAACTTCCCGTGTTATGAGCTTGTTTTGAAAACAGCAGGTGACCGGTATGCGCATGCTCCGTGACGTCACTTCTGGGTTCAGTGTGTTGGTCCCGTGGCGTCACGTCGCCACCTACACGTGGTGTCACGTCGCCACCTACAGGCCAGGCAATGTACTACAGCGTTTTGGGTCATTTCCAGTGAATCGAAACGGCGCCGTGTTTACGGAGATTTTTTTTAAAGCGACAGCGTATTGGGTGAGGCCGCGTACTTGTGTGGACTGGGCCTATGTATCAGCCCTACAATGATCTGGTGATTTGTCCAGGGTGTACGCTACCTATCGCCCATAATCAGCTGGGATAGGCTCCAGCTTGCCCGTGACCCTGTACAGGAAAAGCGGTTATGGATAATGGATGGATGGATGTGTTTATGTGAAGTGATATTCAATCTTCAATATAGATTTGCTTAAGAATAAAGAAGCCCACGATATGAAAATATAAAATAAATAAATTTTTATCCAGTGCTACTAGAGACTTTGGGAAATACAAACCTGAATCGCAAGCGTATGATAGTGAAATGAGTTATCCTTTAATCTGCTGGCTGTATACAAGTGTGTACACATGTGTAGGCTCGTTCCAACAAGCCCTGCTCTTATTGGGTCTTTGCTCTAGTGGGGTCAGGGGCTTGAACACAATGGGTCTCAGAAACAGTCATTGTTCATATAGTGACTGAACACAGTTTAAACACAATGGCCTTCCTGTCCTGGGCAAGAACCAACATCACCACAGTCCTGCCCCTCCCCCACCCTCCCCCCACCTCATACTGTCCCAACCCTCATTCCCTGACCTGCACTGACTTAGCTCAGCTGGAGGACACACACACACACACACACACACACAATAAAGGCAGCATATACAACTAGTATATGCAGCTATTGTCTGTTTATCCCTAACTTGCATTTTAACAGGACTGCACACATTAAAGAGCTGATTTTATTATTTTATTTATATGTAATTCATGTTTCGCTCAAGTTTTCTTGCTGATAAATTTCCGAAGGAAGTGCAAAGGTCTCACTTTCAGCTGTTTCACACAAAGCACAACAAAGCATCATGGTCTCTTGATTGCTGGTTTTAAAGGTCTCATTGCATTGTTTTTTCATTAATTGTGCGGTGGTCTCTAGTATGAATGAATGCCCTGTGAGCTGGATTTGGTGAAAAAAATGCTGTGGTTCTCCTGTTTCAGGCTGTTCTAGTTTGGTGGAGGAGTGGGTGGGGAGAGAATGACAGGATTTCAGCTCTTACTCATGAATATTCATGACATGTAAACATATCGCTTTTCATTGGCTAATAGCACTGTGACGCTACCTCCAGTGGATTATTTATGGGCAAGGCCATGACTACTAATTTTCGAAGTGACATAAGTTCATAGGGCTTTTTCTGATTCGTTTGTTTTTCCATCTATTTCCTTTCATAGGCTAATACAGGGAATGGGGGTAGAAGAACATTTTCAAGTGCAGCATACATATGCAACTCAGAGTGACCTATGGTATTTCAAAAAGAGCAAACAGTTTGTCATGGAATGAAACCTTTAATAATCCCTCATTATTATTATTATTATTATTATTATTATTAGTAGTAGTAGTAGTAGTAGTAGTAGTCATCATGCACTGTAAACTCTGGAATCATTCAAGAGTGTGGAATTTGAGTGCTCATGAAAAGCAGAGAAAACTCCTTGTTGAAGAGTTAATAAGATCACCCTTCGTTTATTTCAACAAGACAGCTCCACTTCCTCATTCTTGTCAAACACACAATGTAATCACCATTTCTGACCTCTGGTGGCATTTGCTGTGCACTACAATATATCATCTCATTACAGCATCTCCATATCAGTTTAATAGTAAGAGGAGCATCTGTATTTTTGACGGTATTGACAATTATACCATCAGGATTTGTAAATACCCTAGAGTACCATAACTCTGGTGATACCACCCAAAACTAATAGCTGTTAAACCAATGTAACACATTCAAAAAAATTGGGACAGGGATCGCCAGTTTGTCAATGTGGCAGCAGGGGCATGGTCAAGCATCAGTTTGTGAATGGAGGGCAAGGCCAGGGAAGGTGAGTGGCAAACTGATCACACCTGTATCATAATTATTGTGTATGTCTTGCAGTGACAGCTGGGTTTATCTGGAGGGAGGAAGATGAGAGGGGAGAGTTTACCTGTATGCCATGGTTGTGTGTGTGCGCATATGTGAGAAAGTGCATGAACTACGAACTAAAAAGCCTCAATAAAATATTTGTCCTGCAATTATCCTGCCTGTCGAGTGCTTCAGTGTTCTGCCCATTACAGAGACCGCTACAATAAAACAAATGCATGAGAAAATTATTGAAATGTTTAAAAACAAATGTTCCTCAAAGAAAGATACAAAGGGATTTGGATATTTCACTATGGTCCATAATAGCATGAAAAGATTCAAGGAATCTGGAGGAATTTTACTGTATAAAGTAAAGGGTGCAAGCCTAAGCTGAGCACTTGTGATCTCCAATCCCTCAGATGGCACTGTATTAAGAACTGTGATTCATCTGTAGCTGATATAACCACGTAGGCTTGGGATTACTTTGGTAAACCTTTGTCAAGCACTACAATACAGAGTCAAATCCACAAATGCAAGTTAAAATTTACTGTGCAAAAAGGAAGACTTATGTTAACTGTGTCTAGAAGTGCTGTCAACTTCTCTTGGCTAAGAGGCATCTGGGATGGACCATCACATAGTGGAAACTTGTACTGTGTTCAGACAAAGATATGGGCATCATGTTCTCTGGACCAAAGATGAAAAGGACAATCCAGACTGTTAACAGCAACAAGTCCAAAAGCCATAGTCTGTCATGGCATGGGGTTGTCAGAGCCCTCGGAAATGGTAACTTAGACTTCTGTGATGGCAGCATGAATGCAGAAAAGTTGTCAGGATCTGAGACTTTTTCTCCTCCTGAGCCCTAGGTGGAGTCATTATCCCTCTAGGACTTCTATGATTATTGAGTTAATTGTTTGCACCTTGTTCCCTGTCAGCTCCTGTGTATAACCTTCCCTGAACTGCTCTCTTTGTTCAGTTACCAGGTTTTCTTCTGGTACTTGTGTGGGTTTTGATAGCCCAAGTGTCATGGTAGATTGTGTTTGTTACTTGGAAGTTTTTAGTTGGACTATTTAGCTGTTGTTTATCTTTTGGAATTTTACTCTGTTTGAATATTTTTAATACTTTTTTTTTTTTACATTGTCTTCGCTCTGGAATATTTTACTACATTTCTTTACTCTGTTTATGCTTACTTTCAGTAAAGAGGTTTTTCTCTGTGCCTGAGCTTCCTGGGAGTCTCTGCAATGGAGTCTAACCTGTTTGTGGTCTAATGGGGGGGGAATAGAAGAACTGAGCCTGTGATGCTTTGAGCCTGGTTCAGACCTTGCAGTGAGACCTCCCCACTCCTACCGAAAATGCATACAGATTTTAGAGCAACATCTGCCACCTTTAAGATGACATCTTTTCCAGGGATTCCCCTGCATAGTTCAACAAGATAAAACCACATCTTGCACACATAGCAAAAGGTATGGCTATGGACAAAGAGGATGCCTGTCTCCTCTGTCCTGATAGAGAATCTGTGGCAATTTTGAAACCAAAAACTCTGACAACAAGGACCCTGTACTGTTGTTATACCTTAAGACCTATTCACAGGACTAATGGGGGGAAAAAATAACTCCTGAAACACTTTGCTTGGTGTCTTCAGTCCCTAAACATCTTTTACATGCTGTGAGAATGAATGGTAACATTACAAAGTGGTAAGTGCTTTACCATCCTGATGCTTTTTGAAATGTGTTGCAACCACATTTGTATTGCTGTTACACATCACCTTCAATTTTGCTGTACCTTTGGAAAAATGACAAAGACTTAAGAATCAGAATTAAGAGTTTACTTTGAAAATAAAAATTAAATTCATGAGATAATGAAAACATCAAATAATACACAAATGTATTGTTTTGAATGCAGTAGGGTCAAAGATTATAAGTCATTGGTTTCAGTTTTAATTTCAACATACTGTCCCAACACTTTTTCTGACTTGGGGCTGTCAAATGAAAATACTCAAGTACAATAACCTCCTCTCTCGTGCATTCCATCACAGCTTTCCTTCTGGAGGAGATGTGAGATGAGATTCTGAAACATGCTTCTGACCAAGTGAGTAATCAATGGTCAAAACCTCCAGCCTAATGTTGCACTTTCCTCTCTGTATTTTGCAGTGATTAAGGACAGACAGTGAGGTAAGGATTAAGGAGTGACACAGGACACTCTTCTAAAGAAGAGATGACAAATATGTTGGTCCCAAAGAGCTGTAGAGAACTGTTATTCCATGCAGCTCATCATAATCATATGGCTGGGCATTTAGGTCCCTAAATCATCTCTGATTGCACTGATGGTGTGCAGCTTGTCCTGAATCCCAACTGGTAAATGCAGCATCCACTCCAAAAGCACCATTGCATCCATTACCATTAATTGAGATTCCCTTTGAGAGAATTGGCATGGATCTCATCAGGCCATTAGTTCAATTTGCACAAGGATATCAATTTGTTAGTCATAGTGGATTAGGCAACACAATAACCAGAAGCAGTGCCTCTTTCCAATATCTGTGCACGTCTTCGCATGTTGTATTGCAAAGGCATGCTTTTGCATTATCTCCCGAGTTGGGATTCTGAAAGAAATCCTGAGTTATCAAGGCAGTACTTTCATGTTGCATACACTATGTAAACTGCCTGAATTATTGGGGATTAAATCAATTCATAGCAGTGCTTACCATCCACAAATGGATAGGCTGGTTGAATAATTTAATCAAATGTAAAATCAAACTTACATGATTTGTAAGTTTGGCCATGGGGATGCTAGACACTGGGATAAGTGGCTAGATCTTCTGTTGATTGCAGTGCATGAGGTCCCACAAGCCTCCACCAGGTTTTCCCCATTTGAATTGCTATATAGGAGCAAGCCTCATGGTGTCTTACATCATTAAAGACCTGATTAAAGAAATTGGTAAGAGGGACCTTCTCAAAGTAAAAATGAAATTCAGTACATTCTTGACCTGAGAGCAAAACTCCATGCACTTATTCACATAACACAGGAGAATTTGCTACAGATACAAGAATGTCAATCCCACCTGTTCAACAGAGGGAGCATGGTTAAAGGAATTTGCATCGGGAGATAAAGTGCTCATTTTACTGCCCACTTTGAGCTCAAAATTACTCTCCAACTGGCGAGACCCCTTTGAGGTCACATGACAAATCTGAAAAGTTGATGAGGTCATGTGCACAGATGGGTGATGCATGTCAAATTTATTACCTCAGTCTCCTGAAACCATGGAGAAAGGAGGTTCCTGTGGCTGTAGTAATCGTAGTTCCTGAGAGGAATGAGCTGTAACTGGAGGCAAGTTCGAAAAGCGTGGCCCAATTCACCCTAGTCCCCTGTAGCGACCACCTCTCACCAGAGAGCACAAGATAATAGGTTGCAGGAGGAATTCCACCTGTATTGGCTCCTGAATGCAAAAAAAAAAGGGTGGTTTGGAATGAACAAGACAATGCTTGACATGGGGGGTAATAGGTGGGTTGCATCCGACATCACGTCCACCTCATTAGATATGCAAAACATGAAGTGGTGGTCAGCTAAGTTCACTGTTCACAAAGCATCGCTATCACTGGGGCACCTTGCCAGTTATTAAAATGCCTTGCACTTGCATTGTTTTGGGCTGTTTGAATCATACAAACCATGAAACAAGTTTATTCTGGGTTCCCCATGAAATGATTAAAAAAAGGGTGAAAGAGCAAATGATTTTACCAAATGATGACAAAGGTGGCTCTTGAACCTTCACTGCGATCAAAGGGAGCAGAGTTGAAGTATGTTCAAGTTTGCAGTGCTCACTTGGTAAAAGGTTTGTAAATTCCTCTTATTTATTTAGTTTGGACTCATAAATGATTTTTATTGCCATTTTCCATTATTTCATGATGTTTTGAAGTTCATGAGACACTCAAGTCCTGTGTTTTGTTTATTGTTTGATCATGGTTGCCATGTTGTCAACTAACATGTTGTAATATGCCCTGTTGTGGGTGGAGTACTGAAGCACAGCAGGTGGGAAATGATGTTCACACACTTTATTTTTATAATGGTCACTTTTCAGCTTCATTTGTTTGCTACTCACTACTCAGACACATGTTATGATAGGGAAAGCTCTTCTCTTTGCGCTCTCCCTCCTATTCTACCCTCTGCTGTCACTGCAACACACACACAGCATTTACTGACAACAGGTGTATTGACTTTGCCACTCACCTTCCCTGACCTCAGCCTCCATTCACAAACTGACACTTGGCCATGCCCCCACTGCCACATACCCCCACCACCCGACTTGGATGGTGGAGCTGTCTGGCCTGCCACTGACTCCCCCCATGCCGATGGGACAGGAGGTCCACCACTACCATTTGCGCCCCCAGCTTGTGGACCACCTTGAATTTAAATGACTGGAGGGCGAGATACCAACAGGTGATCCACACATTGGCATCTTTCACGTGGTGGAGCCACTGGAGGGGTGTGTGGTCTGAACAGAGGGTGAAAGGGCACCCCAGCAGGTAATATTGAAGGGTGACAACTGCCCACTTGATGGCTAGGCACTCTTTCTTGATGGTGCTGTACTTACTCATGCATTCAGAGCTTACAGCTGATGTACAACATGGGACATTCCTCGCCCTCCATCTCCTGGGACAAAACAACCCTCAGCCTCCTATCTGATGTCTGTCTGCAAAATAAAGGGGAGTAAAAGTGTAATGCAATGTAAGAGTGCCCCCCCAAACAGTGCAGCTTTTACCCTGGTGAAAGCATGTTGGCACTTTTCTGTCTACTGGACTGGATCTGGTGTTCTCTTTTTAGTGAGATCAGTCACTGGGCTGGTGACGTATGACCCTACGATAATGGCTAGCCAGCCCCAGGAACTGCCTCACCCCCTTTTTGGTCATGTTGAGCATGGCCTTGAGTTCATCCAGAACCACTTTTTTTTTTTTCAGGTAAGCAGTATGGGTGGCTACACAACCACCCCTGGGGCCATTTCAGTGTGGTGTTCAATGGGGTGCGTATGGCCAAGAAGGGATGAGAACATGTTGGAAAATTCCTGTTGCAACTTGGCAACCTCTGTGAGTCGGGTCAGTGAGAGGTGGTGGCTCACCTACCTCCATCATGGAGCATTGATCCTGGAGATGTCCCAGCTCTCTGCAGTGCCAGCAAACCGGCCAGGGCTTCCCCTCTGAACCAGTGTTACAGGCATCACTCACCTGAGGGGGAGAAGAGACAGACATAGAAGGGGAAGACAGAAGGACATGGCTGGTGTGACAGGCCAGCTGGGAGGATCTTGCCCCCACCTCTATGGTGGGGGCACAGGGTGGGGAAGGGAAGAAGGGGGGGAGGAGAGAGAAAAAGAAGTGGCAACATGTCCACGTACCATTAGAACCTCTACCAGATGGTCCTCCGCCAATTCAATGGCTTGTTCCAGTGATGCTGGGCAATGACGATGGACCCACTCCACTGGTCCTTCCAGAAGTCATGTAACGAGCTGTTCCAGTGCCACCAGGTTGATGATTCCCTCAGTGTCGCGATTGTCCACCCTTAGCCACTGCTGGCAGGTGTCCCAGAGCTGCTGGCCAACCTCCTCCAATGTCGGTGTCCAGAAACGCTGATGGTATTGTCCCGGTTTCGGCACTGTAGTACATCCTGATATGGATGGACTAAAGCACAGTAGGCGTGAGATGATGTTTGCACATGTAGCAGTATGCTGTGATTGGCTGTAGTGACTTTCAGCTGGGTGCTGATTTCAGCCAATTACTGCTGCAAATTGCCATATAAAGTAGGGTTGTGAATGATAAACCAATGCGACCAGATATTCGGTTCAACAAGTGAGAGATATGGCTGCATCAGTAGCAGCCTCCTCAATTAGTACAAAGTATCAATTAATTCCTAGATGAATCAGTTATAGAGTCATGAATCGGGTATCGTGAGACTTTGAATTGGTTGGTGGCATTACACATGTACTATGTCTCTAAAACATGAGGGCTGAAGCTGTCCACAAAACGCCGTAGCTGCTTAACTGGTATTAGCATGAGTGATAAACAAGGGATGGCATGGAAAATGGAGGAGGTGGAGAACGAAAGTGGCAGCCTGACCGAAGGTAATAATTCACCGAGAGATTTTCAACATATTGGGGAAACAAAAATCCAAAGTGTGTACCGTTTTGGGGTTTTATAAGAAAGAAGGGAAGCTAGACAGAAGCCATGCTATTTGTAAACTATGCAGAGCATCACTGACACACACTGGCAGCACTACAAATCTCAACTGGCATGCTAGGAGGAGACATGGTCAAGAGTACGGTGAGTTCAGACGCTTGGATGTCATGTACGACGGAGTCTTATGTGACCATCACAGCCCACCACATCACTCTGGATTGGAAATTAAATGTTCGTGTCTTACAGACCAGGGCATTCAAAGGATCCCACACTGGGAAGAATGTAGGTGCTCTGCTGAAGCAGGCCTGTGCTGACTGGAACCTTCTTGATAAAGAGCCAGCCCTGGTAACTGACAATGCCACAAACATGATTTTAGCTGGTGTAGAAGCAGAGATGAGCCCTCACCTCATGTGCTTTGCACACAGTAAATCTGGCCACACAGAAAGCCTTCAAAGTGGACACAGTAGCAATGTTGCTGGGGAAGGTGAGGAGAGTGGTTGGCTCTTTTCACCACAGTGTCAGGGCAGCAGAAATTCTACAAGACAAACGGAAACAACTGGCCTTGCCTATCCACAAACTCATCCAAGACATGTCCACCCGGTGGAACAGTACCCAGAATATGCTTGAACATGTACTGGAACAACAGCCTGCCATTTCTGCTGCACTTATGTCCAGGGATCTCAGATGAGGAGAAGAGATTAACATTCTTAAGAACAAAGACTTTTGTGATATTGAAGACATTGTCTGATTGCGCCGGTCAAACTTGTGACCACCAGCATGTGTGAAGACAAGTGGCCCACACTCTCAATGATTTCCCCTGTAAGAGCTAAGCTTAAAAATAACTTTGAACCATCAGATGAAGACTCGGTGGTAATCAGAGAGATGAAACAAGTATTCAGAAGTGACTTGGAGAAGCGCTACATCGGCCTGGATGATCTCTTCTACACTGCAGCAGCTCTGGACCCCCGCTTCAAATCTTTGCCCTTCCTGATGGACCATGATGCTGAGCGGATGTTCACAAGCATAACAGCAGAAGCTACATCCCTGCATAAGATAAATCCCCCAACACATCATTTACTCAACACAATACATATTATGCATTCTTTAGTCTACTGTCATTAGATTTATTCTGACTGCTGTTACAGTCTGTTTGATTGTGTATACTACACACTAACTGTCTTTTATATTTTATTTCTAGATAACAAGGGGATCTAGTCCAGAGAGACCCACTGCAGAGAAATCCATGTCAGACTGAACCTGCCCTTGGAGATCTGGACATCAGCAGTGATGCACCCCAGAACCAAGATAAGCCAGAAGGTTTGTGTATTTTATAACTTGTAATCAAGAAAGAGTTGACATTGGCTTAAACTCATGCTGCAGCTATAAAATATTAGCATACAACAACACATTCAATATAATGAGAGAATCAGCATACAAAGAAAAATAGTTTAATAATAATGATGATGATAATACAACTTTTACATATGTGCACAAGAGTGTAATTCATTCTGACCATCAGATGAAGATAGATGAAATGGTAAAGTCAGGTACAAAAAAAAGCACCACTGAGGTGTGGCAAACAAAGCCAGTAATATATGGTAATTGTTTTCTATTTCAGATGATGATCCTCCTGTCAAAAAGAAGAAAATGTCAGCGTTGGACCAGCTGTTGGGAAAAGACTTTGAAGTGAGGATGGCAGCTACATCTGTAAAAGACAAGGCCAGTGAAGAAGTCAAGAGGTACAGAGAGCATGATCTGTTGCCCCTGCGCAAAAAAAAAACACTACAGTGGTGGAAAGAGCAGCAGGACTTGCCACTGCTGTCATCTCTTGCTAAAAGGTACCTCTGCATCCCGGCCACCAGTGTGGCATCTGAACGGGTGTTCAGTATTGCGGGAGACATTGTTTCCACAAAACGTAGTCTGCTCAAACATGAGCATGTGGATCAGTTGATTTTCCTTAAAAAAAATCTGCCCTCCAACAAAACAGAGGACAGTGATGATGAAAATGCACAGGCATAGTGTACATGAACTATTTTGCTGCTTTTTGACCTGTGAAATGGCACCTCACACACAGTAGTTTGATTTATTTTATACATATGTAATTTTCTCTAATTTTTTTTTTTACACAAAGCACTTGTCACTGTGTGCATTGTTGCCACATTTTGAGATGTTTGTTGATAGGTGTGTAACTTGTTTACACTGAAATGTTGCACCTTTGATACCTAACGCTAGTGTTCAGGACACTATGCTCAAGCTGAAATGTTGTACCTTTGTTGTTACTATTCTGTGCTACTTTTACCTCTGGAGTTCCCATCCAACAATTCAGCCAGACTTTTTTTTTGGTCCATGTCTAAAAATAAATACACTGATGTGATTTTGTTGTTCTGTTTTTTTTTGTGCCAGTCTTTTACATATTTGAAAAGAAACTATTGTACTGTCACGTTCATAGACTTGGCTTCTTTATTATATAAAATATCTCCAACAAATATTAACCGTAGAATCAAATCGTATCGTTCTTACACTATGGAATCGATTCATATGGAATCGATCTGTAATAAAAGGATATCGTTTTTGAATCGAATCGTAACCTGTGTATCAAGATGCATATCGAATCGTTTATCACAGAGAGATGTGCAACCCTATTATGAATTGGTTATGGATTTCATATGGATGATGTATCATGGATAATTCATTTCACGGACATTGCTACGAGTCTTATGTATTCTATATTCATCTACGAGTCTATATTCATCTCATATTGATCTTTCGAGCTCAAACCCAGATGTCTTCAGTAGAAGGCCGAATCACAGCCATGCTCTTATTCAGTACAACACTCCTGCTCATGCAGAATTGCCTAAGGCCAAAAAAAAAAGATAGTGTGTTTCAGGTAACATGAAATTTTAAAATAGGTTCGGTAGGTAGGAAAAAGTTTTTTTTTTTTCTTAAATTTTTTTATTTTGTTTGAAAAAATTAACACAAGTAAACATCTTACAAAATAGTATTTTGGCACAG
>JAPEIY010000002.1:23826710-23841444 GCA_026122135.1 Cathorops aguadulce | reverse complement strand
TTCTCAGTTTAAACATTTGATATGTCATCTATGTTCTATTCTGAATAAAATATGGAATTTTGAAACTTCCACATCATCGCATTCCGTTTTTATTTACAATTTGTACTTTGTCCCAACTTTTTTGGAATTGGGGTTGTATAACGAACTCCTTTGGCGGATGTACAAATAGTTTGTTCTACCGCAAAGTTTGTGATACTGAAGTGGACTCACTTGTCACAACAAACACTCATCTTATATGCAAAATTTTAGGCACATTCTCCTTATCTTGAATTTCTCCTTCTGACTCACTATGCTTTTTAAATCTTCACCATTCAGTTCATTCATGTGTTGCAAATCACCGATTATGTAATTTATGTCATGCCGCGGGACTGGCAGGAGCGGTGGGTATAAAAACACCACTGTACGCTTTAACTTGGTGTTAAGTTTAGCTGTATCAGCAGTAACTTCATCCTTTTATCAATCCTTTGATCACTGTTCTCGATAATTGTTAGTGATCCACACCTAAGCGAAGCTCATTCAACCTTTGTTTTATGGCATTAACAGGCGTAACTTGACTGCAGACTTGATTACTTATTGTTTGTCTCTGATGGGAAGAGGAACGCATGGCTCAGTGTATCACTGTAACAATGTAGGGAGTGGGTGGAGTACAGAAGGACGGCAGGACAGAATTGAGTTCAAGAAATGCTTTATTTTGACACTTTTCAGTAGTCAAACACACTCTCACACACAGGCAATCAGACAGACAGCACACACAACAATTGTCTGGTTGGGGAGAGAGCTCCCTTTCTGCTGCTCTCTCTCTCCTTATAAAGGGCGCAGTCACTGGAAGACATAAACACACGTTAATTCACATCAGGTGCAGTGATTCTGCCACTTACCTTCCCTGACTCCGCCCTCCTGTCACAGACTGACGCTTGACCATGCCCCCGCTGCCACATACCCCCACCGCCCGACTCAGGCCGGGCAGCCGGCCGGCCCGCAGCTGACTCCCCCCCTCGACGGGAGAGGAAGTCCACCATGACCATCTGCACCCCCGGCCTGTGGACCACCTTGAAATGTACGTCACAACCAAGAGCCGGAAGTGTGCGTTTGAGCGCCTCTGCGGCAGCACACGGTCTTTTTTGGTGCTCTTCCAATATTTTTATTTTTTTTTTCTCGTTATTCAAATCTTAGTTTTTGGAAACAAGAGTCTAGTCACTCTTCAATATGGTTGCTATCTATTCAAGACCAAGTTTAGCGGCAATTTCAGCTTCTCTACCTGATACTAGGCTTAACTCCAGCTTATGGCGTACATTATGCAACCTTGGGATAGCTAGAACGAAACCTACTCGGCGGGGCTGTAGAGCTGGAAAATGTAAACAACAATTGTTACAATCTCTATGTCCAGATCGAGAACAATCTTCTGGACGTAAATCGATATCAAATGGATTCGATTCTTCTACCTCATCGGCTCCTGAAATTTATGAAAGACTAAATTCGCCATCGTCTTTATTAAATATTCAAGCTAACACCTCTGTTAGCAGTGTCATTCCAACCGTCACCTTTGAAAATCTACTGGAAATGTCTATGCAGTCAACTATATCATCAACAAGAGAAAAATGTAAACGCACTTCTTTTACTCAGTTAAATTTTTGTTCCTGGAATGCAAGATCTATACGGAACAAATCTGCAGTTTTTCAGGACTACATCTTTGATAAAGGACTCGATCTTGCCGCACTCACTGAGACCTGGTTAACTGCTGATGACGCAGCTGTAAGAGCTGAATGTACTCCTTCTGGATATAAGATGATGGACAACCCGCGTCTGTCTGGTCGCTGTGGAGGTGGCATTGCTTTGATCTACCGCTCTGAGCTTTTGGTCACACAGGTTAACTCTGGAGAAAAGTCCTCATTTGAGTTTGCTGAGTATATCGTTTCAACTGGTTCTTCCAAGTGTAGACTTCTTATTGTGTACCGTCCACCTTACTCGGAAAAACATCCTATCTCCGTTGCTTCGTTCATTGATGAAATTGGTGACTACCTAGAAAATATCATCCTGACACCAGAACCGCTCTTTATTGCTGGAGATGTAAATATTCATGTTGATAATCTAGACGATAATGACTGTACTAACTTCCTTGATCTCTTGGACTCCTTCGGGCTGGTTCAACACGTAACTACTCCCACCCATCAGAAAGGACACATCTTGGATATCCTCATAACACGAGAAGGTGATCCCATCATAAAGACAGCTCCCTCATCTGATTTATTTCTTTCTGACCATTGTGCTGTGTTGTGTGAATTGTCTATGCTGAAACCACCTCTCAAAGAGAAGAATATCAGCTATAGGAAACTCAAGACCATTGATATACAGCAATTTAAGCGTGATCTTAAACTTTCTCAGCTTCACCAAGATTCTGTCCTGGAAAACCTTGATGTTAATAGCCTGGTCTCTTTGTACAACTCCACACTGACTGCTGTCCTTGACAAGCATGCACCACTACGTTGCAAATCAATCACCGTGCGTCAAAGGGTACCTTGGTTCAATTCTGAGATAAAGGAGGCTAAACGAAAACGCCGTAAACTCGAACGTAAATGGAGGTCCAGTGGACTTGAAACTGATCGTTTCCAGTTTACGTCTATGCGCAACAAGACAACGCGACTTATGGAGAACGCTAGGCGTGAGTTTTACACAGACTTCATAAATGAGAACTGTGCTGATCAGAGAAAGCTATTCAAAGCTGCTAATCAACTTCTTGGTCGGCATGATGATGTTGTCTACCCTCCTTACAGTGATCCTGCAAATCTTGCCAATCAATTTGGAATGTTCTTTGCCAAGAAAATAGTAGACATACGTACGCAGTTAGAAAATAGTGAGTCTGCCTGTGGCATGGACGATATATCATCTACCAAGTCTGCTCTTGCTTGCTCCATTGATGAATTTCACGCCATCTCTACTGACTCTGTCAAGAAGCTTGTAACTAGCTCCTCAAACAAATCATGCCCCAGTGATCCGTTACCCACTGGTTTGGTGAAGACATGCATCGATGAGCTATTACCAATCATAACGACCATCATAAATCGATCTCTTAGGGATGGCTGCTTTCCAGATGAATGGAAAGGTGCTTTAGTTGTGCCTAAACTAAAGAAACCAGACGCTGACTTGGTCTACAAAAACTTCAGGCCTGTAAGTAATCTACCCTTCCTGTCTAAACTGCTCGAGAAAGTCGTTGCTCAGAAGATGGTCAGCTATATGTCATTTCACCATCTCTTCCCTGAGTATCAATCTGCTTATAGACAAGCCCACAGCACAGAAACTGCTCTATTGAGAGTGCGCAACGACATCTTAATGAACATGAACAGACAGCATGTTACTTTGCTGGTGCTCTTAGATCTAAGCGCTGCTTTCGATACGATCGATCATGACGTACTTCTCCGTCGTCTTCATAGCAGCTTTGGTATCTGTGGAAATGCACTCGCCTGGTTCCATTCATATCTTTCGGACCGTTTTCAACATGTCATCATAGAGAATGTTTGTTCAAACAAGTTTAACCTAAAGTATGGTGTGCCACAAGGTTCCTGCCTGGGACCGCTCTTATTCTCTATTTATACTAGCCATCTTTTTGAGGTTATTAGCCGTCACCTGCCACAAGTACACTGTTACGCAGACGATACTCAACTCTACCTGGCTTTTAAACCTGACAACGGCGCTTCTCAACAACTGGCCATTAGTACTATGGAGTCGTGCATTAACGATTTGAGACGTTGGATGATCAAGGACAAGCTAATGATCAACGATGATAAGACAGAATTTATTCTAATTGGGACTAATCAACAATTGGAGAAAGTCAAGATTGAGAAATTGACTGTTGGACAGTGTGAAATCACCCCTTCTAATGTAGTCCGAAACCTTGGTTCTTGGTTTGACAGCAACTTCTCCATGGCTGTACATGTAAATAAAATCTGTAAATCTGCATTCTATCACCTTTATAACCTATCGCGTATCAGGAAGTATCTGAGTCAAGACACATTAGAAACACTCGTTCATGCTTTTATTACAAGTCGGCTGGACCAGTGCAATGCCCTACTGTATGGTCTGCCTAAGCTTCACCTTCGCAAGATTCAGCGTGTTCAAAATGCCGCCGCAAGACTGGTTTTGCGCTCTTCCAAGTTCTGCCATATCACTCCATGTTTATTTGAGCTGCATTGGCTTCCCATCAAATTCCGAATAGACTTTAAGATGATCTTACTGACATTTAAAGCTATCCACGGTCTTGCACCCAAGTACATATGTGATCTGGTCAGTGTCAAGCCTAAGTCCAAGTATTGTCTTCGTTCAAATGGCGAGCTGTTACTAAAACCTCCAGATGACAAGACTTTGGTAACTCTTGGTGATAGAGCATTTTCTGCAGCAGCTCCCAAGCTATGGAACTTGTTACCTCGCGAATTGAGGGACATTGAGTCACTAAGTAAATTCAAAAGGGAGCTAAAAACTTATTTGTTTAGTTCTGCTTTCCCTTAACTTGATTAACGATGTTACAATAATTGATTAAGATTTTAGGACATTTTTAGGATATTCTTTAGTATAGGATTTCACCACGAGTCTATTATTGAATCGAGTTTATTTTATAGGTGTATATTTAAATGGGTTTTTAGTATTAAGGTTAGATTAGGAACTAGGATTCAAAATTAGGATTAAGATTTAGAACCACAATTAGGATTAGTATTAGTATATTAGGACAGTTTTTGTATCCTTTAGGATTAGTTTTTTAATGTTTAATAGCGCATGTGAAAACGGAGGTTGAATTTGCGCTTTATAAATAAATATTATTATTATTATTATTATTATTATTATTATTATTATTATTATTATTATTATTATTCCTAGATCCAGTGGTTGGTAAAATTATAGATCAGATGTTTGTTTAATTACTTATGTAAGTATAGAACACATAATGAAGGTGGTCTTAATTTTTTAGATTTTCTGAGCTGAAATTTTGCATTCTATATTAATTAGATTAAGCAGTTTAGAAAAAAAAAATCTTTCTCACTCTGGAACCTCATTCCTAATTATGTTTTCCACATCTTGTTTGCCTAAATTACCTTCTTGTATGAAATTAACAAATCACCAGTAAAATTGTATGCATTTCAGAAACAGGTATGACTGGCTTGATGTATGATTTACAAACAACTTTTCTCCACACAAATATTTTATCTGGAACAACTGTGACATTCTTTACAAGAATAAATCTTTATTTCTTCCAAATTAGGTTGACAAAGGAATGTTTTTGGGTGAGATTTCTCACAATAGATTTCTGGGTTTTTTTTGGTTTTAATTTTTGTTTGTGTCACAATTAAAAAAAAAAAAAAAACAAGCACCCTTAAAGTAGCAAGCATGTGTAAATCAAATGGTGCCCCCCCCCACCCACCAATAAATAAATAAATAAAACCTCCATTTTAATTCCAGCTTGTAATGTGACAAAACAGGACAAACACCAAGGGGATGAAAACTTTTGCAAGACACTGTGTGTATTTTATCTATCTATCTATCTATCTATCTATCTATCTATCTATCTATCTATCTATCTATCTATCTATCTATATACACACACAGTACTGTGCAAAAGTCTTAGGCACCCTGTTTGTTTGTTCATACAGACTTTGTTATAAATTTCGGTTTTATGACTTCTACATTGTCAGTACAAAAATATTTTAGAATTCCAAACATTTATTTTCCAGCACAAAATTACATGTTACAGAAAAAAAAAGTTTGTATCTGAGCAACATAAGAAACTGCTTTTCAGATTGAAAAAGAAAACATAATGATGGCTACTGAGTTTTACCTCAAAATTAAGAAGCAAGTGTGGCAGTCAAAGTGTCCAGAAGAACTGTGGCTGGTTCTGCAAGATGCTCAGTAAAGTCTGCAGCTCATTTCCTTATACAACTACACTATTTGTACCTGAGACTAGTATTTTTTTTTGTTTTAAGCAAAGGGTTGTCTCCCACCAAATACAGTATTGACTTTGTTTAATTTATTATGGCTTACTGCTGTTTGTAAGTTTTTTTGTTTGTTTTTAAATAAAAAATTTCATTATTTTCAAGCCATTTTTGGTTGACAGCATTTCTTTACATGTGCCTAAAACGTTTGCACAGTACTGTATATTTCATCAATAATGAGAATTCTCTTTTGACAACCCCCTATATTTTTTCTTCTAATAATATATTGGTCAGAATGCACATAAATGAAAGGTAAGTTGTTTTTACTTAGCAATAGATATGGCAAAATAAAGTAAATATACACAACCACAGACAGAGCACAAAAGTACTCAAAGTTACCCCCCAAAAAACCTTGAAGCAAGTGAGCAGTGTGTTCTAAACAGTTGCTTAAATGATAGGCATGCTGATGAAAATGGGCAATTGATAGGTCAACTCAACTGTCTGTATCAATGAATCAGAGCAACAGAGGGCCTTCCTCAGTTTCTCATTTACATTTTTTTAAACATCTCATACAAAAGGAAAAGGCAGACTGTTCCTTGCTAACATACAGGCATCATTTATTTTACTGCCTTACTTGAATATGATGAATGCGTCATGCATTTGTGTCTTCACAAACAGATGATTGTGAATCAGTTTATTTGGGACAATGAATCAGTTTCCCTCCTGCCTCCTTTTGCCTCAAAATATATTGTTGATAGGCATTTTACACATGCCAACTGATTTAGACATTTTTGTACTGCTTTCAATATGTATAAAATGTCATTCACTTCAATAATTTCACTTCACTTTCTATTTATTCAATTTGTAACTAATACACAGAATGGCATGATGGGTCAGCATAAAAGAGTGACAGAATGTCATAAATGAGCATCTCACACACACGCACAAAACCGAGGGGTAGCCATAAAAAAAACAACCTAATAATGTTACATTTACTCACTATATAGACACCCACTTTATAATAAACATATATTATCATGAATAAATCAAAACAAACAATGAGGGATTATGAGGAGGAGACAATAGGAGTGTTTATCTGAATAAGAAACACTTGATCAATGCCAGACCCGGAAATAAAGCATTTATGCAAACCTTGAAATGGTTAGTACTCCAGTCCACAACAAATTAAGATTATACCTACAGTAGATCAGCTATAAGTGAGAAAGGAATATAATGAAAGTAAACCAAGCAACCAAAAAAAAAAATAAACCTCCTCTGATATAATTTAACAGTGTTATTGTTGAGGATGACTATTTATCTCATGCCCAGCAAGTTGGAATGCACATCTGGCAGTGGGTAGTTAGTGCAATTATTTATGATTTCCTCCAAGATTTAAAAGCTCTTTGCCAGGCCTTGTAATGCACTAACTGATTGCAGCTCTAATGTAATTAAGGGGAGATTATGATGTCCACGTGGCTCACCAGATGGTGGCATTCGCAGTGATGGGGGAGCCACAACTGGTACACCACTGCACAAGGGCAGTGAGGTGCAACCAGTCGAAGCAAGCCAGACGTCCTGCCAGATGAAGGAATGCGTGATTGTGTGTGCATGCGCATGTGTGCGTGGGTGTGTGTGGGGGGGGCTAGACACTAGAGAGCCAATAGTAATAGTATTGTAATATTAAGATTTAAAAAAGACAGTGTTTTGTGTAATAGGACTGAGGACAAATACATTTGTAAAGAATTTTATTTACATTATACATGCTCAAAATGTAAGTCATATTGTTTAATTGCATAATATAACCAAAAGGATGTGGACACCTGACCATCACACATACATTTAGATGGCAGCGCAGCAGTGGCATGCAGCAGCCACTCCAGATCCAAAATGATGCTTTCTTGTGTCATTTTGTTACTTTGCCTGACCTTGTCCAGCACATGGACATTGGGTCAACTGGTATTCATGTCTACCATTACCAGACATTCCTTCAGCACAGAAATCATACAGAAAACATTTTAAAAATGATCTCCTGGAGGAACTAAAGGACCTAGGCCTGCTGCAAGTAACATGCCTTCAGTCTTCAGCCTTGCCTGAAGCCGGTGACCCAGGAAGGAGCCATCAAAAGCAGTGTGTAAGGAGGTGAAAACACAGCAAGCATGAGTGTGTCCATTGCTAGGCTAACAGCTAACCCTAGCCATCTGGCTTACCCATCCATTCTACACTCCAATTTCTGCTTCCTGTAAAATAAACTAGACTATATCTGACTCCAGCAGACTACCCAGCATGAGTTTAAAGACTACTGCATCCTTGTTTTCACAGAAACTTGGCTCAGCAACAGATTTCCAGACACCAAATTTAACTGGATGGGCTAGTTTCATTCCAAGCTGACAGAAATGCAGCACTGTGTACAGTAAGACCCATGGAGGTGGCTTGTATATATACACATACATCATAGAATGGTGCAGGAGTTCAGTGCTAGTCTCTGGTTATTGCTTATCAATAGTGAAGTTTGGGACTATCAGATGTAAACAATTTTATTTACCACTGGAATTCACTTAGGTATTCATAATAGGAGTTTACATTCCCCCTAGTGCTAATGCTATGGAAGCACTCTGTGTACTGTACAGTGCTATCAGTGAACTGCAAAATGCACACCCAGATGGACTGTTTGTCACCAGAGATTTCAACCATGCAAATCTCAATTCAGTGCTCCCCAAATTCTATCAGTATGTGGACTTCGCAATGAGAGGGGTGAATGTACTGGATTTTATTTACACAAACGTTCCTGGCATGTACCAGGTGGAGCCCTGCCTCCACCTCAGCTACTCAGACCACAGCTCTGAGGCTAATTCCAGCATCCAGACCACTCATCAAATGCTCCAAACCAGTCCTAAAGCAGGTAAAAACCTGGCCAGAAGGAGCCTTCTCTCAAAACAGTCCAGCAGAGATCTGACTGGAACATGTTTAGGAACGCTGCAACCAATGGTGACTGCAATAACTTAGATGAGTACACAGCATCAGTGACCAGCTACATTAAGAAGTGCATTGATGACGTTACTGTCTCCAAGATCACCGCCATTCACCCCAACCAGAAGCTGTGGATTACTGCAGGTGTGTGCAGTACTGAAGACCCAAGATGCTGCCTTCAGAGCAGGTGATAGAGCTGCCCTAAGAATAGTGAGGGCTAAACTGTCTCAGGCCATCAGAGCAAAGCACACACATACCCAGAAGATCCACAACTACTTTTATGACAGCGGCAACACATAGCATATGTGGCAGGACATCCAGGCCATCACAAACAGGATAACACCACCTGCCTGTGACAATGATGCCTCCCTTTCAGATGTGCTGAACAGCTTCTACACATGGTTTAAGGCACAGAATGGCATTGCAGTGAGGAAGACCATCCCTCCTCCCAACAACCAGGTGCTGTGTCTGACGATAGCTGATGTGAGGAAAAGTCTACACAGAGTCAACCCACATAAGGCTGCTGGACCAAACAATGTCCCTGGTAAAATGCTCAGGGGATGTGCAGACCAGCTGGCAGATGTTCTCACCAACATTTTCAACATCTCCATGAGCAATTTCATTGTTCCAAAGTGCTTCAAGATCCCTACCACCATCTCCATGCTGAAGAAATCTTCAAGGTCCTGGCTCAATGACTATTGTCCCATTGCACTCACACCCATCATGATGAAGTGCTTTGAGCGGCTCATCATAAGGCACATAAAGACCCTGCTGCCTCCCTCAGTGAGCCCCCTGCAGTTTGCATACTGTATCACTATAACCAGTCAACAGATGATGCCATAGTTACCACCCTTCGTCTGGCCCTTAGCCACCTGGACAAAAAAGACACATCTGTTTGAATGCTGTTCATAGACTTCAATTCAGCATTCAACACAATTACTCCTCAGGAGCTAATTGGAACACTGAGCCTGCTGGGCTTGAGCACCTGGATCCTGGACTTCCTGAGTGAAAGACCTCAGTCAGTCCAGATTGGGAGCAGAATGTCCAGCATCACCGTACTGAGCACTGCCCCCCCAGGGGGGCAGTAAATCACTGTTTAACTGTGCTGATTAACAACTGTGTAGCAATGCGCAGTTCAAATGATATCAAGTTTGCTGATGATAACTGTGGTGGGTCTCATCAGTAAGAACAATGAGTCAGCATACAGAAAAGAGGTGCAATGGCTATCAGACTGGTGCAGAATCAACATGTTTCTCAATCAAAGCAGCATCTTTACTTCCTTCAAAGGCTGAGGCAAACCCATCTCCCATCACCCATCCTCACAATATTCTACAGAGGCACTCTTGAGGGCATTCTAAGCAGCTGCATCATGGTCCGGTTTGGGAATTATTCCGTCTCGGATCACAAGACCCTATAGCTGATACCAAGGACAGCTGAGACGATCTTTGAAGTCTCTCTTCCCTCTGTCAAGGACATTTACACCACACACTTCACCTGGAAAGCCAACAGCATTGTGGATGACCCCACGCAACCCTCACCCAATCTCTCCACCCTCCTGCCATCTGGAAAGTGGTATCAAAGCATTTGGGTCTTCACAGCCAAGCTTTGTAACAGTTTCTTCCTACATGCCATCAGACTTCTCAACTCTGAGGGACTGGACTGATGCACACGGCCTGTTGATCACACCCCTCCCACTGTAGTATTTGCACAGTGAACAACAATACACAGTCACTTTAAAATGTTTACAATGATCATCACATGCACAATGTTTACATTTATTTATTTGTTTTTTACATATGCTGCCTGAAAATGCATACGCAAACCTTCTGTACATTATCAGTGACAGGTACTGGTTGGCACTGTACTGTCTGTTTGTACTGGTTGTCTTTTTTGCACTGTATCTTTCTGATATTTGCACTTCATGTTGTTTGTTTAGTTTATAACCTGCAGTGTTAGCACTCACTGCACTTATGCACTTTATGTTATGTAGATTTGTAGTCCTGTCATGTTTTATGTAGCACCATGGTCCTGGAAAAACATTGTCTCATTTTAAATGTGTACTGTACCAACTGTATATGGCTGAAATGACAAAAAAAAACTTGACCTTGATATATAATACAAAAGTCTTCCCCAAATTGCTGCTGCAAAATTGGAAGCACTTGATTGAGAAACACTCAAGATTGTTGAGAATGTTCTTGTAACAAGAGAAGAAGCCTTTTTATCACACGTACACTCAAGCACAGACGTAAGCACACAGCGAAATTCCTACTCTGCATTTAACCCATCTGAAGCAGACTACACATGCACACACAAGTGAGCATTGAGCACACATTAACACACAAGTGAGCAACAAGCACACACACAAACATATACCCAGATCAGTGGGCACCTATGCTACAGTGCCCAGGGAGCAGTTGGGAGTTATGTGCCTTGCTCAAACACACTTCAGCCCAACCTTCAGGCCATGGCTGCTCCATGTTAACCTAATCACATGTCTTTATATGCTGTAGCATTAAAATCTCACTCCACTGGAACAAAGTAACCTAGCCCAACCCTCTTTCAAATGGCAATGCCCCTTGGTGAGGTCCACCAAGGATGATATAGAAAAACTCAAGTGGCCTGCATAGAGCCCTGACCTCAACCCCACTGAACACCTTTGGGATGAACTAGAATGCTGATTTCAAACCAGGCCTTCCTGCTGATATCAGTATCTGATCTAATGATCTTGTGACTGAATAGGCACAAATATTCAGAGACCTTTTCCAGAATCTAATGGACAGTCTTCTCAGAGGAATGGAGGCTTTTAAAGCAGGAAACATAGGGACCAATCCACATTAATATTCTCAGAAGAGTGCATACTGTCATAAAAGTAAACACAGGGTCAAATATATAATAATACCCTGGTTTTGGAATGGGACAAGAACATATGGCATCTACATACTTTTGGCTATATAGTGTATTTTTATTATAGATTAATCTATATATTTTCAGTGAACATCTTGCAGTATTGTGACATAATTTCTAAAATGTTATGCTCCTCAGTGTTAACTATGTGAACCCTCTTAACATCTATGCAATGTGTCATGTCTGCTCCTGCTCACACTCACGACTCCACTTCCCAGAGTTTGCAGTGGTCTTCAAACATGGCCACTATACACCGCTCTGTCTCTGGAACACTGATCATCACACACACACACCTGTTCCATATCACTGCTTCATCACCACAACTGGTGATAAGAATCCTCTCCCCACATATTCAGGGCAAAGTATCACTCAGTACCTGGAGTTTGTTCATACTAAGCCATTTGTTTATATAGCTGTTCCTTTTCCTCAGCTTGCTTTTGTATTTTGCATTTTTGCCCTTTGTCTTTGCTCCTGATATAGTGTCTGTGCTTCACCCGACCTTTGCCTGTTTGTGACACTGGTTTTACCTGACGATTTGGATGTGTTCTCAGTCTGTCTGAATAAACTCTGTTGCATTTGCACCTGACTATCGCCCACATTTCTGACAGAATACTTTGCCTCATCATGGATGCAATGGATGATAAATGGCAGACAGCATTAGCTGTGCAAAGACATTTTCTGGGAGAACAACAGAATATCATATAGGTAATATACGTATACATATAGGTAACCCAGCACAAACAAGCAAACATTAAGCTGCCTGACATGATTGAGGCAGTGGGCAGAGCTGTCGGCACTCAAACTGTGGCTATTCAGAACTTGGTCCTGCAGCCAGACGGCGCTTACCGATTTGACACACTGGGGGTTAAATGGCGGCCATGGAAAAAAAAAAAGGAGAATGGGTATGACAGAGTCTAACTGCAGTGATCTTCAGGGGGAGATTATTTCCCCAGCAACAGCCTTGACTAGGCAGTGCTGGCTGAGAGAGCCAAGATAAGATTGGAATTTTGTTTAGACTTGAACAGGTAGACGTGCCATTTTCTGACTACCCTGCTTGTCCATTCTGGTCTCCGAATCGATCCATTTCCCTTTGCAAAGGTGTCAGCCTCTCCAAGATGGAATCCACGGTGCGGGTCAAGTTCTGAATATCCACAGTCTGAGTGCTGATAGCTCTGCTCACTGCCTCAATCATGTCGGGCAGATTAATGGGGCTTTGAACAGCTGTCACTGATTTTTTTTATTCCTCAATACACCAGGGCAATGCCTAATCCAATCAGCAAAAGTCCTGTTCTCATGGTTCCAAATAGGTAGATATCCTCGGTGTCCTCCACAGAAAGAACCGCCAGGCACACGACCCGCCACTGCTCCCATGCATCCATTGTGTATCCAGCTGCGGATGTTCTGGCAGGACAGGCTGGTTCCCCGAACCCAGGCTTCTCGTCGAGAAGATTGTGTCAATTGCATGAAGAGACCATTTTATAAAATCCATAATTTTTTGTTTGAAGAACAATGCGGAAAGAGTCTCTCAGAAGAGCAAGACAATAGACACGACAAGACAACAGAGCAAAAGCAGGAAAGATAAGGGGAGGAGAAACAGAGAAAATGCGACCGCCTTCCGTGACAGCAAGGAAAAGAAATATTTACTGCAGTACTTGATATTTGTGAGATCTCTTTCAAATATTACAGTGCTCTTTCTCTCTCTCTCTCTCTCTCTCTCTCTCTCTCTCTCTCTCTCTCATACATATTCACACGATTGTTTACACACTAACAGGCCGGAGGCTCATTTTTGTGTCAGAAATTTTAAATAATTTGTCTTGCACTTATGTGCATATTTATAGACAAACTTGCTGTACAGATCTTTCTAATGAAGGCAAAAGGGGAAGTAGATCCTGTGTCATTTTCTAGTTAAAATGCAAATGAAGACGCAGAGCACATTCACAGAGCGTGACTGTGATAGTATCTCTGTGTGTGTGTTGATTATGCAATGCAACCAACAAAATTCAAGTGAAAACAAACAGAAACATAGAACATTTTTCAGCTGGAAAAAAGAAAAAAACCTGACAATAACCTGGTTGCATGACTGAGCACAGTCACTTCACGGTGGTGAAGCTGAATGTAAGGGTAGGTGAGTTGCTATAATTATGTTTTAGCAGAAGAAGCATGCTGTGATTGTATTTATCTATAAATTTACTGTATAACTGTCAAAGTGTTGTTAATCAGAGCTAGTAAACATATAAAAGTATAAACTGATCAGTCCTGAGTTTCCCAAAAGCATTGTAGCAAAAAGATAATTGTTAAACAGTAGAGCGAGCAACACAATGAATGCTTTCTGTCTCTCCTTGTGAAGATGCTCTTAGTGTTAAGAGGCTTTTGGGAAATATAATGGAATTGGGACATTTTTAATGTTGCATTTCACAACTTTTTATTTGCTAAATTATGTAAAGTTATTTATGTATTAATTAGGCTCTGTTGTGTTTTGAGGCTATTGCCAAGATGGTAAACAATAAAATAACTCTGAAACTTTCTGTAGTTAATTTTTAGTCCATGACTTTGTGAACCAGCATCAGAATGGGTTTATTGATATACACTTCAACACACTTCTGTTAGTTGCTCTGGGTAAAGGTGTCTCCTGAATGCTGTAAAAGTAATGAATTTTTTTTTGTATTTTTATTTGCATGGTGTTTTCAAGTATAGACATAGAAATTTAGATTTAAATACCTACTGAACAAGTAAGAGGAGAAAGTGTAGAGGGGGGGGAAAGTACTGAAATCCCTTTCATGCTTTTATTTATTTATTTATTTAGGGCGGCACGGTGGTGTAGAGGTTAGTGCTGTCGCCTCACAGCACGAAGGTCCTGGGTTCGAGCTCCAGAGCCGGCGAGGGCCTTTCTGTGTGGAGTTTGCATGTTCTCCCCGTGTCCGCGTGGGTTTCCTCTGGGTGCTCCGGTT
>JAPEIY010000002.1:23791775-23802768 GCA_026122135.1 Cathorops aguadulce | reverse complement strand
CAATGACCCTAAACATACTGCTAAAGCTACACTGGAGTGGTTTAAAGGGAAACATTTAAATGTCTTGGAATGGCCTAGTCATAGCCCAGACCTCAATCCCACTGAGAATCTGTGGTGTAACTTGAAGAATGCTGTACAGCAAAGTGACCATTCTAATGGCAAAAATCCCAGTGGCTAGATGTGCTAAGCTAATACCCCAATAGACTTGCAGCTGTAATTGCAGCAAAAGGTGGCTCGACAAAGTATTGACATTGGGGGACAGGGGGTGAATACCTATGCCACCCATCCATTATCTGTAGCCACTTATCCTGTTCTACAGGGTCACAGACAAGCTGGAGCTTATCCTAGCTGACTATGAGTGAGAGGTGGGGTACACCCTGGACAAGTTGCCAGATCATTGCAGGGCTGACACCTGGAGACAAACAACCATTCACACTCACGTTCAACTTAGAGCTAACCTGCATGACTAACCTGCATGCCTATGGACTGTGGGGGAAACCGGAGCACCCAGAAGAAACTCACACAGGTACAGGGAGAACATGCAAACTCCACACATAAAGGCCCCAGTCAGCCACTGGGGCCCTTGAATACCTATGCACACTCCAGCTTTCTTTCTTTTTTTTTCATCATCATTATTGTTTGCATCACAAAAAAATGCATCTTTAAAGTGGTAGGCATGTTATGTAAATAAAATGGTGTCCCCCAAAAATCCATTATAATTCCAGGTTGTAATGTGACAAAATAGGACAAACACCAAGAGGGATGAGTACTTTTGCAAGACACTGTAAGTGTCCACCAAGAATCCCCTTGAGTTTTACTTTCAGGTTCCAGAGCACTTTCACATTATTTGCAGTCTGAAACATTTTAGTTTTCTGTTGTTTTATCATTGTGGCCTTGATTATGCATAGCATATTTGTTGAAGTTGATTGACCAGCGGTTAGTAATCTGCAGTTTGCGTCATCAAGTATATGAACAGAATGAATTATCTCATACCGTAGCAATGTCAAATCATTCTCCACAGGAGAGATGATGAAGCATGGGTTCCATAACTACTGTAGGACTGCAGACAATAGATGTACATTGATCATTTGGAAGCTGATATCTCAAGCTAACTGGTAATCTCCAGGCCCAGCATTAAGGTGGATATCCCCACAAAGCAGGTGAATAGTACACTCATTAGCATGGCCAAACTGACAGTATTCAACTGAGGCTTGCCCATTGTTTAACACAATGGAGTATAAAGTACAATGGCTCCATGAATTGAATAGGGGATGGACAGTAACAGACACATGCAGTGTCTCAATACATTGGGATGAACACAGCCAAACAGCATGTGAGTTTGCTGGAGGAAAGGTTGCAACAGTCAACAGATGCAGAATCAGAATTGCAGCATCTGATCTCGAGATCTGATATTGATCAGGTAGAGCAAGTAGGATGACAACTTTTTCTGAATCTTAGTAAAAATAATGCCATTTAATATTGAGGAAGGTGAGACAAGGCACCTGCCAGGCTATGAAAAACACCAGCCACAATCATGCCGTCTCTCCATTTTAGCTACAGATTAAATTGAAAAACAGAGCCATAGCAAAGGCTTTAAAAATCCCTGTTAGCATATTTGATAATATGCAGGTAGAAAGTTTATGGAACCACAGCAACCCCAAGCAGCTGCACCACACAAGATTTCATAATTTGCTCTCAGTCTAATAATAAAATAAAGAAAGACACAAGTAGTCAATCAAAAATTGATGCAAGTGTACCTGGAAGCAGCACTAACAACAGTCACACAATGAACTGCCCTGCAATTATCTCTGTTCCAACACTCCATTCAAAATCATCCATCCATGGCATCCAAGTTGCCAGATCATTGCATAGATAACAAATAGAGACAAACAACCATTCATACTCACATTCATACTGCCAGTCAATTTAAAGCCACCAGTTAACCTAACCTGCATGTCTTTTGACTGTGGGGGAAACTGGAGCACCTGAAGGAAACCCATGCAGACATGGGGAGAAACTCCACACAGAAAGGCCTCTGTTGGCCACTGGGCTCGAACCCAGAACCTGCTTGCTGTGAGGTGACAGTGCTAACCACTACACCACCATGCCACTCCCACTCAAAATCCCTCAGCTAAAAAAAGAATCAGAGCAATGTGTGTCAAAAAGCATTTTGACAAATCAAAATTATTTTGATAAAATATACTCATCAAATGACACAAAAATAGAGCTCTTTGGCATTAATTCAGCTCATCTTTGGAGAAAGAAGGGCAGCACATATGATTTCAAAACACCATAGCCACAGTAAAGTATGCAGGTGGGAGCATCATGATGTGGTGCTGTTTCTTTGCTAATCATACTGGAGAATTGCATGATTGAAAGGAATCATGAATGGGGTGATGTACCAGGAGAATTTAATCTCCTCTGTCAAGAAAATGAATCTGGGTATAAGTTGGAATATTCAACAAGACCTCAAATATACAATCAAAAATAAATAAAGGCTTTACCTAGGCTAGCTTTGCTGAGTGATATTAGACTTGAATCAAATTGAAAATTTATGGAGAATTTTGAAATTGTGAGGGAATCACAGGAACCCTCATTACTTTGGGGAATTGAAGACACTTTGCCAAGAGAAATGGGCCAAATTTAAAACAAATTTCTACAAAAAACAAATTACTTTTCACTGTAGATGTAGCAAAGCTGTAATCCTCAAAAATGTCTTTGCAACAAAGTACTAATGTTGGAAATTTGTGATCTCCAATATCTTCCTATGATTTTTTTTTAACTTATCTTTCTTTATGGTTATAAGTACATGCTTTTTTGTTCCTGTTTATAAGTAGAAAGCCAAAAGACATTTGTGTAAATTTGTAGGACAAACTCTATTTCCAGAAAAGCTGGGATATTGTCCAAAACACAATAAAAACAAAAAATTGTGATTTGTTAATTCACTTGAACCTTTATTTAACTGACAAAAAAAAAAAAAACAAAGAAAGGATTTTCAATCATTTTACTGACCAACTTAATTGTATTTACTAAATATAAATTAAGTTACAATTTGATGCCTCGAACACACTCAAAAACATTGGGCCAGAGGCAAAATAAGCCTGAAAAGTTTAAAGGATATTTAAGTAACACCATTTTGGAAGATTCTACTATAAGCAGGTTAATTGATAATAGGTGAGGGTATCATGATTGGGTATAAAAGGAGCAGATACCAAAGGCTCAGCCTCTGTAAGCAAGGGTGGGTTGTGGCTAACCTCTTTGTGCCAAAATTTGTGAGAGAATTGTTAGTCAATTAAAAAAGAACATTTCTCAATGTAAGATTGCAGAGAATTAGGTGATTTAAAAATTGACAGGACATTAAATTGTGAAAAGATTCAAGGAATTCAGAGACATCTCAGTACATAAAGAGCAAGGACAGAGACCACTGTTGAATGTGTGTGACCTTCGAGCCCTCATGTAACACTGCCTGAGAAACTATCATGCTCATATGACAAATATAGTCACATGGGCTTGAGAGTATTTTGCAAAACCATTGTCACTAAATGCAATCTGCCACTGTATTCAGAAATACAACCTGAAGCTATCATGCAAGGAGGAAGCCATTCATCAATTATATGCAGAAACACTGCCAATTTTTCTGGGCCTGAAGTCATCTCAGATACACCAAAAGACAGTGGAAACATGTGCTGTGGTCAGATGAGTCTGGATTTAAGCTTGTTTTTGGGAAAATTGGATGTTGAGTTCCCTATGCCAAAGGTGAACATGACCATCCAGTTTGTTATCAGAGAAAGCTGCAAAAGCCAGCACCTGTGATGTGATGGGGGTGCATTCATCATTCATCTGTCATCCGGCAGGCCAGTGACTTGGTAAGATATTCTATCCCAGACCCACTGGTCGAGCATAGCTGCTCTGAGTTGTTCTTCCTTCAACCCCGTCTCTCACTCAAGGACCATTTTCAGGGTGGTACGTGGTCGACCGACTTTGCGCTTCACCTCAGGCTCCCACAAGAGAACTTGTGTGGCAGGTTGATCATGACGAAACACATGGCTGCACAATGCCAGACGGTGTTTAGCGATTATGGTCGAGAGGCATGGTAGGGAACCATACAGGTGGTCATTTGTCCAATGGTCCTGCCAGCTGACAGTGAACACTCTGCAGAGCATGGGGGTGTATGTGCCATCCAAGGATTGCTCTTGTGCTCTCGTTAGAGACCAAGACATGGATCTGTAGAGAAGAATGGATTCAAATGAAGCCTTGAACACTCCGACCTTTGTGTCTCTAGACAGCGGGGCAGCCCACACCTTGATTAGAGAATTTAGGGTGCCTCAGGCTTTGGCCTTTCTGGAGCCGATGTCATGAGCAATGTTCATCCAACTGCCAAGGTATTTGAAGTCATCCACCTTCTTGATAGCAGAGTTGTCAAGTGCGTGGAGCGATTGGTCCGTAGACGAATTTATATGCATCCATTTGGTTTTGCATGCATTCAAATGAAGGCCAACTGATTTAGCAGCCAGTTCTACTCGGTGGAGACGATCCTCGCCCGAATTCACCAAGTCCTTGAGAAGAGCAATGTCATCAGCAAAGTCGAGATCGGATAGATGGATAGCAGGGTGGTGAGAACTTCTATGGCATTTAAGAGTGAACCCATCATCCATGCGAAGGGCTAAACGCAAGGCGTAATCAAGAACAATGATGAAGAGCAGAGGAGCTAGGGGGTCTCCTTGAAGGATGCCCTAGTTGATAGAAAACTCCTCAGTTACACCGTCAGGAGTTATAACCATGGCAGTATTATCGATATAAATTGTCCTGATTGGCTCAACCATGCTAGAGTAGACGCCATATGCTTGTAGAATGGAAAACATTGTGTCACATCTGATGGAATCAAAAGCCTTCTTAAAGTCCAAAAAGGCTATCACACCTTCTTTATGGTGGTTTATGAGCTCTTTGATAATGTGCCGGAGGGCTACGATGTGAGTGCTAGTAGAACACAGTTGACGGAAACCATTTTGGTTTGGGCACAAGAAATTATCCATTACTGGTCTCAACCTATTGAGAAACAGCCAGTTATACACTTTAGAGGTGACTAATTCCTGAGCTAGACTAATTCCCCTGTAGCTGTCAGGCAACATCAGGTTGCCTTTCTTAGGGACAGGGACGATGCCTGCTAGACCCCATTCCTTGGGCCTGCTGCCTGCAAGGGTTTCATTGCAGAATGTGAAGAGGAAGTCCCGGATGTTTGGAAGCTTCCATAGCTCAATAGGGAGACCATCCATCCCAGGAGCACAACCTGATTTCATCTCTTCAACAGCAGAGTTAACTTCATTATGGCCCAGTGAAGATTTGCTCATTGAGTTCAAAGATTTGGATGATCTTAGTTGGCCTTTCTGGCGTAGGGCTATCAGGTGATAACACACATTGAAAATGGTCCTTCCAGAGCTTCAAACGATCTTCGCTTTGGATGAATACTGGGTTTGGAGATTTGTTGGATAACTTCTTCACTAGGTTCCACGCACTTTTTGTGTCCGTCAAGGTGTTACTGGAGTCAAACCGGTCGAGGATGGCTCGGATTCTTAATTCTTCCTGCATAATGTACATAGAACAAAGGGAAGCCTGGGCAGCTTGACTAAGCTCCGCCACCACAGGGCAATCAGAAAGTAGTGACTTTTTGGGATGTTCATTGGGTAGAAGGGACGACCCCACTTTATTACAGACTCCCACAAAGGATGAATAAGATTGGTCTTCTGATTGGTCTTCTTCAGGAAGGCTTTGGAATTCTTCAGGTATTAAAGCATCGATGGAGGAGGCGAGATTTGGGTTGGAAGTCAAGGAAGACCAGTTGAGCTGTTTCATTTGCGGGCGCCTGGTCAAACGGACACTCAATTTGGTAGACACAGTAACAATTCTGTGATTGCTGCCAACAGGATTGGACGATGAGTGTGCTTGAGAGTCTCTAAGGCTGTTTCGCCAGTGCTTATGACATAGAATGAAGTCGATTTGAGAGAGATCACCTCTTGGGGACCTATGAGTCCAGAGTTTACGCCTGGGCTTTTGGAAACAAGTGTTAGCAATGATAAGACTGTGCTCACGAGCAAATTCAGTCAGTAGCTCCCCGTTCCGATTTTCACTTATATGATACGAATGTTGTGCCGCGACATGGGCATTGACGTCGCCCCCAATTGCAAGGAAAGCATGTGCCAGTATAGAGGCAACTGCCTCACGCAAAGAGCGGTAGAACTGTGTGACTTCCTCCTCAGGGGAAACGTTATGAGGCGAGTAGCACGACACAACATTGAGCCTTGGATTGCCTTTGAAAATGGTGATAATAATTTGTTTTGAGACCTTCCTGATAGTAGAAAGTAGTGGTAAGAAAGACAAAAGTATAGCTATCCCTACTCCATGAATGGCCGCGCCTTGGGCATTACGGGAAGCCGAGATGATAAACAGCATCACTGCGCCTAAATTATGGGTTACGATGTCTGAGAACTCGTCGTTATGAACTAAACGATGTTCTTGGATGCACACTATGGGTGTGTTATAGTGGCACATAAGGAAATTCAATTCCTCCTTGGATGATGTAGTCGAGAGAGTTCGACAATTGAGCTGCCCTATGGTGAGTGTTATACCAGGGTGCATAAGACCTTTCCCGGGCTGCCAATCAGACAGTGACCTCCCCTGGGGGTTTGGGGCACTGTCGTCATGAGATGTCTGACAGGCATCGACAGACACGGTACCGGGTGAAGTGAGAGCATGGGCTTGAACCGTGGTGGAAGTATTGGATATCATCATCAAGTTTTCAAATTGCTGTGAAAAGCCGGGGTGATGCAAATACTCCCGGGATTTTCTGTCTGGGTTTACTCCCATAGATCCGCCGCGTTCTAGTGTTGCAGAAATATACAAACTAGATAATAAAACACAGATCAGGTAAAAACAGTGCACACAATGGAAGCAGTGAGAGGTGATAGTTTTTTCTTGACGCTGTATCATAGCTAGAGTTATGTAATAATCCGCAGTGTCTGTATGCGAATAGAAAACTTCGTCTCAGACCTCTGATACCTCAACGTGTGAAACTCGACTCTGAAAACGAGGAATGATCCAACATAAATCCTGCCATGAACCTTAAAATTCAGAGCATTTTTAGAAATCGTCATCACCTTCAGCCCGACGCTGTTTGAACAGAACGCTGCTGTACTGTCTTATGTTATTTATTACCGTAACATGATGAGCAACACTGGGGCTGCTAAACAGCTTAGTTACCATGGTGACAAAGACTTTTAAATTACCACAGTGATTTAATTACCTCGCCTGAGAGGTATTGTTGTCAGTTGGGTTTCTTTGTTTTTTTGTTAATATTACGAGAAAACGGCTGGATCAGTCTTCATGAAACTTTCAGGATAGATGGTCATTGGTCTCAAATAGAACCACCAACATTTTGAGGGTTGTCCGGTCAAGGTCATCAAAAAGGTCAAGATTGTTTTTGTTGTATCTACTGCCTCATATTGAGGCGCTAGCCACGACGTCATCGTGCTGTAAGAGTGTAACAGTCGCGCACTGCGCATGCGCATACATGTGTTCCTATTAAAATGGCCGGTGAGTGTATAAAATTCGGTTCACCATTCGAAATAAATGGACTAGACTAAAGAAATCACTTTCAGACATGTGTATGCTTATTACAGAGGGAAAGTGTGTTCCACTGAGCTCTAGCGCCGGGCCATTTCCGGGAAATAAGAGTTTGGGTCGTGGTGACGGCGTGTGTGTGTGTCAGCCTCGGTTCGGAGGTTTCAGTTTCAAAAACTGAAGGATGGAAGAGTAGAATAATATAAAGGACAGACACTTGGTATATTTTACTTTTGTGATTTGTTTATTTTTGGATTATGCTTCATTTTTGTAGCTAATGCCTCATAGAGTAAATATATATGCTGTATTTACTGTATGGACACGGGATCAGAAGACTATTATTTATAAGCAGCAGCCACATGGACCCATAGGGAACCGATTTTTTTATTTTTTTTTTATCTTCCTTCATATTCATCATAAGTGCTACCGGGCGAGGTTTGTTTTGCCTGACAACACTTATGTTGTGTTACAATAGCTAGCTAATGTTATTATATTGTGTTACGGTAGCTAGCTAATGTTATTATATTGTGTTACGGTAGCTAGCTAATGTTATTATATTGTGTTATGGTAGCTAGCTAATGTTATTATATTGTGTTACGGTAGCTAGCTAATGTTATATTGTGTTACGGTAGCTAGCTAATGTTATTATATTGTGTTACGGTAGCTAGCTAATGTTATTGTGTTGTGAGACAGAGGTCACATCGCTAACTGTAAATGTTTGTCAGTCCGAGTAACAGTTTTGTTCAGGAGGTTTTTCATGTTGTTGTGGTGAACGGAATTTGTGTTCTCAGTTTAAAATATGGACTTCAGAGCATGAAAATGTATGAAAATCTCTCTCTCTCTCTCTCGCTCGCTCGCCCGCCCCCTCCTCTGTTTCCCCCTGAAGCTTGTAAATCTGGTTGAAAGCGCTCCTGCTGTGTAGCAAAAAGCCTTTTGTGGAGTGTGTGAGGGCTTTCTGTAGCCGGATAAAGCCGACACGCCGAGACGGAGACAAATCCTGCTGAGACACAAAAGCTGTCAGAGAGAAAGAGAGAACAGGAGACGTAGCATTTCAGAATTTTCTCTGCTGTGTCCTGCGTGTAAATCAGATGTTTTCTGTGTGATATTTTTGTGTTTGATTCAGCCTAAAGAAAAAAAAACCGTCAGAAGCCACTGAAGCTGAATTCTGGAACGCAGCCAGTAACGACGGCAAAATCAGGTTTCAACCAAAACGGGTTTTCTGACACTGGTGCGCTTTCACATCTCTGCTTTAAGCAAAAATAAATCTATTTCACCAAAACGACACGGACGTGATGTTCTTCACGTTATTTTCTCATCTCACCAGATTCTCCTCACCATCCAGTGCCACGAGGACTATTTTTGTACTTTTGGGATTTGGGACACGACCCATGGCATGACTAGAAGACATTGTGTTTCAGTAGTAATAATGTGTGTGTGTGTGTGTGTGTATCGAGGTTATTAGAACAGACAGCGGCTGTCTGCTCTCATCTGTGTAACTGCAGTTCTGCATTTTTCTCCCTAATCGATCCAGACACACGCAACCCGCCGCTAATTAACACTCAGACTGAAATGATGAGCTCAGGCAGCAGGACGGTGTGTGTGAGGTGTCTGTGAGGTGTCTGTGAGGTGTGTGTGTGTGTACGAAGCTCAGACTACCTCTAATCCCATAATCTGACTGCAGGGGTCAAAGGTCACATTCCAGGAGTTACTGGTGCTGACCATGACACGTCTAAATAAAATATCCAAAGCCGAGGTAGAAAATTTCAGAGGGAGCTGTGTGTGTGTGTGTGTGTGTGTGTGTGTAAAAGAACTGTCCAGATGTTCATGATGTTTGTCAGGTCTGAGATGAGGTCAGAGGTCACAGACGCAATGAGGTGGGAATCATAGAGACGGAGGGAAGAGAACAGGACTGTACCATGATGGCTGTTGTTCTTTTTTTTGGGGGGGGCGTATGCTAATGTTCCCTTTGGAAACATCAGGCTCGCCTCACAGCTTGACCTTTGACCTCTACAGAGATTTAAGGAGTGCGAGGAAGCACTTGTTTTTGTTGCAGCATCCGCAGGGAGCGATTACTCACTGACTTCTGAGCAGACTTTTAAGTCTTCTTTACAGCCACATGGTGTGTGTGTGTGTGTGTCCTGCTGTCCTCTCTCTGTCGTTATCCTCTATTAGAATCATCATTAAGAAGTTAGAACAGTGAAACACACTGTCCATCCACCATCAGCCGTTTCCATGGTAACACGATCAGTGGGCGGGCGACATTCAGTCAGAGTGCCGTCTCTCCCACGGCTCAGTCCTCAATCATCTACACACACAGCGAGGTCAGGTGATCATATCAGCCAATCAGAAAGAACACACAACAAACATGTTACACTGGACATCACTGGGGTGGGAGAGGCTTAGGGGCGTGGCCAAGAGGTGAAATAAAGTCTCTCTGCCCTGTCTATCTCCCTTTCTGCCCTGTCTGTCTCTCTCTGCCCTGTGTGTCTCCCTCTCTGTCCCCGTCTGTCTCTCTCTCTGCCCTGTGTGTCTCCCTCTCTGTCCCCATGTGTCTCCCTCTCTGTCCCTGTCTGTCTTCCTCTCTGCCCTGTCTATCTCCCTTTCTGTCCCCGTCTGTCTCCCTCTCTGTCCCCGTGTGTCTCTCTTTCTGTCCCCATGTGTCTCCCTCTCTGTCCCCGTGTGTCTCCCTCTTTGTCCCCATGTGTCTCCCTCTCTGTCCCCATGTGTCTCCCTCTCTGTCCCTGTCTGTCTCTCTCTCTGTCCCTGTTTGTCTCTCTCTCTCCCTGTGTGTCTCCCTCTCTGTCCCTGTGTGTGTCTCTCTCTCCCTGTCTCTCTCTGAGTTTATGGAGTGGTTCATCAGCTCGTGGTCGTGCTCGGCTGTGATCAGGTGATGTAACGTGAGTCAGTCAGAGCTAATTAAAGTTAAACGTTGATTTACTGAGCACACAACTGGCCATGAAAGTGTTCAGTTTCAATTCTGCTATCAAAAGACGACACCCTTCCTTTCAGCTCCGTCCCTCGGTCTCGTTGTGTCTCTCAAGAAATAAGTGACATTAAATAAAATAATTTATCTGTTCAAGAATAAAGTTACTTTTTCTTGCTAATCAGAATCGTTGGGCTCATTGGCTAACCTTCACGCTAACCTTCATGCAGCACCGGTTTGTGGAAGTTTTAGCAGAGTGTTTATTTTGCGTTGCTTGTTTGTTGAAGCAGGCATAAATGGGTGGAGATTAACATGACTGTAGGTCATGTGACCTGGAAACCCATCCATCCATCCATCATCTGTAGCCGCTTATCCTGTTCTACAGGGTCGCAGGCGGGCTGGATCCTATCCCAGCTGACTACGGGCGAAAGGCGGGGTACACCCTGGACAAGTCGC
>JAPEIY010000002.1:23653087-23664447 GCA_026122135.1 Cathorops aguadulce | reverse complement strand
ATGTGAGTGTGAATGGTTGTCTGTGTCTATGTGTCAGCCCTGTGATGACCTGGCGACTTGTCCAGGGTGTACCCTGCTTTTTGCCCGTAGTCAGCTGGGATAGGCTCCAGCTTGCCTGCGACCCTGTAGAACAGGATAAAGCAGCTAGAGGAAATGAGAATGAGATAAGGGTTTTACATGTTTGCATTACCTTTGTAATAAATTACTGAAGTTCATTTCCAGTAGGACATTATTGTTCTTAACAAGCTTTGTAAAATTATAAAACTATTGTCCTTCAGAGAAAAAGTCTTGGGTAAATATTTTTACCTTCAAATTTAATTAATATAATATAAATTTTAAAATCATATGAAATTAACATTTATCTCTTAGGGCAGCATGGTGGTGCAGTGGTTATCACTGTTGCCTCACAGCAAGAAGTTTCTGGGTTTGAACCTCACAGCCGACAGGGGCCTTTCTGTGTGGAATTTGCATGTTCTCCTGTGTCTGCAGGGGTTTCCTGTGGGCGCTCTGGTTTCCAAGACATGCAGATTAACTAAAAATACCCAGCCACTGGGATTGTACAAGCCAGCACATCAGCAAATGAATAAAACAAGCATGGACCAGGAAACAATCCGATCTATCAGTTTGTGTCCACAGATTGTTTCCAATAATTAATAAATTGAACAGAAATAGAGCAAATGTTTATGGTTGCTTGACACATGCAAACCATTTCCTATTCTAGCGTAACTCAAAGGGTCTGTCTCTTATTCCTCAGCTGAGTGTAATTTAGCTTTTGTACAGAAAAGTTTATCTGGTACTTCTAGACTTGGATAAATTACACCAAGAATCTTTCAACATCTTGTTTCACAACTGGACGAGTTCATGGGAGAACCCACCCAGTGCTGAGGGTTTCTTCTTATACTTTGCTAAGCAGGAAGGAGTTTCAGGTCAGTTCAAGATCACACAGTTCATCCGCCTTCTCACCTGGGCCACTGTGATATGGGAAAAGCATGGTAAGCCTTTAACATCATATGACAGGTAATTAGCCTTGTTTCACCATATCTTTGATCATGCCCCTGAGGGCAAGGAGACTGGTGTGATACTGCTGGCAGTCAAGCAGTGAAAGCAATGAACTGCAGAATATGCCATGGAATTCTGCATGCAGAGTGTGGATGCATCCGAGAGTGGATGGAACACAGTAGCAATAAATGCTGCTTTTCACCAGCCTGAACCTGGAACTGCTGACAGAAGTAGTATGTCGGGAGGATCGGGCCACTCTCAACTCCCTAATCAACATGGCTATATGACTGGATAATGTGCTACAGAACCATAACCCGTATCTGTTATCATCATCCTTTACCAGTGCCATGTCAGAACCATTGGAGCCCATGCAGATTGGTTGCACACGCCTAAGCTTTTCCAAAAGAGAGAGGCAAAGATGGGAGCAATTCTGCTTCTATTGTGGGGAGCCCAACCATTCCTTCCCCAGCTGCCCTGCGTGAAGAGCTGCTCCAACCCCAGACTCGACTGAGGGAAAGAGATGAGGTGGAAGTTCACTGATTCTCTGTAGTTCCCAGATAGAAGAAATGAATGGGTGGAGGTGAATGGTGAGTATCCTTGAATAACAGCCAGCCATCGAGGGTGTGACGGCTGGCTCTTCGGCCGCACATTGATAAAAGGCAAGGCACCACTTTTACTCTCTTCCCTACACCACATTTCTTTTGTTTTCATTTTATTTTTACACATTTGTTATCTATTAACACTCATTAATATTACACCATACTTCATTTAGTTACCATCACAATCATCCTGCATAGACGCTACACAACATACACGCGAGACATTAAACAAACAAACAATTAACACGCAATAACGTTTTCTCAGTTATATACTTTATTAGCGGTTCACACTTAAGTTACAGCTAGGTGCACAGTTTAAGTTGTGATTCAGTTATTTACATTTTGTGTTTTTTCTGAGTTTATTTAAGTTTACTGTGGTGTTGGTGGAGAGAAACTCTGGCGTGAAGCAGCTGCAGCTCCCAACTTCCTCCTGGCGTCATCCGGGCAAAGGGCTTCCTGTCGGTAGCGCTTCACGTTAAGAGTCTGGTGGCGTGATCCAAGTCCTCGGGAACGTCATGGGGGGAATAGGAAGTTTATTGTTACTTGAATTTATTTGTTTATTTGTTAGTGAAGTTAATTAGAATTACTTTGATTTAGAAAATATTGTTTACTTACATTTGTCTTTATTTTCAACTGGCCTTTGTCCATGTCTTGTGAATTGTTTACATAGTAGTTAGTCTTTGTCTTCCCTCTGTGTCTTCATGGGCTGGTCAGCCAAGTATATGTATCCCTTCAGTGCTTCATTTGGGAGGTCAGTTCTTTTGAGTTCAGTTATGTTTTCTTCAGTTCCTTAGTTTATTTTCAGTTCTGTTATTTTGACCTCTTTCATAGGCCTAGAACTCTTTAGTTGAATTCAGCTTTTATTTTCATTTCGGTTTCCTGATGTTTATTACATTTTAGAAAAAATAAATACATTTTTGGACTTGGAAACACTGTGTCTCTCTCTGCTTGCCGCTCGGTCTCCCACACATGGTGTCAGAAGTGGGATCAAGCAGTAAGAGAGCACAGTTTTTTTTCCACCTTTTTTTTTTCTCCTTTCAACAATTTTTTCCTCGTGATGTCTTCAAGAGGAAGAGGAACAGGCCAGATAATGATGCAAGAACGCAGAGCAACAGCTGACCAAACCGAGGGCAGTGAGGAAGAGGAGAAAAGTGGAGCTGGGGAGAAACCAGATGATCCTGAGGTGAGCGATGGCAGCCATGAACCAACCCTCTCAGACCTGATGGGCATCCTGCGTGCGAATATGGTATCACTGCTCACAGTGTGGGAAGAGTTTTACGACCAGCAGAAGGAACGGGAGGCAAGGAGAGACAGAGAAGCATACCATCAATGGAAAACCATCAAGGACCTCCAAGACCAGTTCAAAGAACTGTATCGGACACTCCAGGATCAGCCCACCACAGGCCCAGGTGAAGTTCAAGATGGACGCCTAAAATGCAAGCCAGAACAAGTGAAGTCAAAGGGAAAGCCAGGGGCTAGCTACCAACAGCCCTTGTCAGCTCGTGCGGCACCTTGCATGCAGTCCCACCACCACCATTCATCTGAAGAGGAGGATGATCACACGGCCACTGCACGCTGGTATGGGAGCCAGGACAGGTTAGACCATTCCAGTCGTACTCTTCACCCGAAGCTACTTAAGTTAACAGATGAAGATGACATTGAACATTTTCTAATCATGTTTGAAAGAATTGCTAAAGCCTGTCGTTGGCCCAAAGCTGACTGGTCATTCCACCTGATCCCTCTCCTGACTGGCAAGGCCCGAGGTGCTTATGTGCACATGGATATCTGTGACTCTGAAGACTACAGGAAGGTAAAGGCAGCCATTTTAGAAAAGTATGACGTCAATGCAGAATCTTACAGGCTTAAGTTCCGCGACCTGGAGGTCGACCCTGATGAAAGCCCCAAGGAGCTCTACGTCCAGCTCAAAGAACTTTATAACAAGTGGATTATGCCTGAAATGAAAAGTGTAGAGGAGGTAGGCGAGAAGATCATCCTTGAACAATACCTGCGTATGGTGGCCCCTGAACTGCAAGTCTGGCTGAAGGAGCATGACCCAAAGTCCGCCTCTGAGGCCGCCACCCTGGCTTCCACATACGTGTCTGCCAGGAGGAAAGACCAGCCCTGGAGCTTCCTGTCCTGGAAGAACAGTCGAGATGCCCAGAGACCAAGTCAACACACCCCTCCTTCAAGACCACCTGTGCATGCTGGTAAGCCTCATAAGTTTTATGGCTCAGGTCCAAGTAGAAAACCACCAATCTGCTACCTGTGTGGCCAGGAGGGCCATGCAAAGCCAGCCTGCCCAATGAATCCAGCAAAGCTGACTCAAATCTGCTGTGTACCCAAGAAAGAACCACCGCTGGGAGTGACCAACCAGTCCCTGCAGCTCAGGTCAGTCGCTGTGAATGGGAGGATGGCAGAGGCTCTTCTTGACACGGGGAGTGACCAGACCCTAATCCAGCCACATTATGTCCAGCCAAGCCAGGTGAACAGGTTCGACACAGTGTCCATCCGATGTGTCCATGGGTATGAGAAACCTATACCAACTGCTGACGTCTACATAAAAGTACAAGACCAAACTTACCTGATAACCATTGGAGTAGCAGAAAACCTACCTTTTGATGTCATCCTGGGCCGTGATATTCCTGTATTGCTGGATCTGCTGCAGTCAAAGGCCACCTGTAATGCTGTCGTCACCCGCTCCCAAGCCAAGCTGGTGGAAGATCCGTCTCCCACTCTAAGTACCCTCCCCTTCTTTGATGAGGACATCGAGGCAGTGCCTGGGAAACCACAAAAGTCACGCCGACAGAGGAGGAGGGAGAAGCTTGCTGGGATGCCAGAGCAGTCCACTGTGAGTCGCACTCCAGAGTCTCCACTGGACATGCAGCTGCCTGCTGACATCGGGAAGAAACAGAGAGAAGATCCAGGCCTGAGTGAGATGTTCCGGATGGCGGAGACCAGTGACGACACAGAGGGGGGGAAAGAGAGGTTTATGCTGAGAAACGGGGTGCTCTATCAGCATCAGGGCAATGTGGAACGGCTGGTAGTGCCAAAAGAAGCACGTGAGCTTGTGCTAGGCTTGGGACATGCTATTCCATGGGCTGGCCACCTGGGGAAACACAAGACCAGAGCTCGCATCGGCAAGCACTTCTTCTGGCCGGGGATGAGAGCTGATGTGGAGCGGCTGTGTAAAAGCTGTCCTGAATGCTAAAAGACTGCCTTGAGAGCTCCCTGCAAAGTACCACTGCAGCCACTACCCCTCATCACAACACCATTTGAACGTTTGGGAATGGATATTGTAGGCCCTGTGGAGAAAAGCAACTCGGGAAACCGCTTCATGCTGGTGATCACTGATTATGCCACACGATACCCAGAGGTCTTCCCACTGAAGTCAGTGAAAGCAAGACATGTGGCATCCTGCTTAGTACAGCTCTTTTCTCGTGTCGGATTTCCAAAGGAAATTTTAACGGATCAAGGCACAAACTTTATGTCTACATTGCTGAAACAAGTGTACCAGCTGCTTGGCATTAGGAGCCTCCGAACAACACCATATCATCCCCAAACAGATGGCCTCACTGAACGCTTTAATCAGACGCTGAAGCAGATGTTAAGGAAGTTTGTCAATGAGACGGCTTCGGACTGGGACCAGTGGCTCCCCTTCCTCCTCTTTGCTTATAGGGAAGTACCTCAGGCCTCAACTGGCTTTTCCCCCTTTGAGCTGTTGTATGGGCATGAGGTTAGGGGGCCCCTATCACTCCTGAAAGAGATCTGGGAGGGAGAAGAGGGGAGGGGGGAGCCTGTTAATGTTGCTGCTTATGTCTTACAGATGCGTGAGAAACTGCAGAAGATGTCAACCCTGGCACAGGAGCACATGGCCCAAGCACAGCAAGGACAGAAGGCCTGGTATGACCGAACAGCCCGCCAGCGTAGCTTTGCACCAGGTCAGAAGGTTCTGGTTATGTTACCTAGCCATGAGAGCAAGCTACTCGCTAAATGGCAAGGGCCATATGTGGTCCAAGAAAAGATTGGGCCCACTACTTACCATGTCTCAGTCCCAGGGCAGCGTCGATCCAGTAGAGTCCTGCATGTCAATCTTTTGAAGGAATGGGTGGCTAGACCTGAAAAAGAAGCAAAGTCAATGTTCATCAGACGAGTGGTGGAAGAAGATGATGACGAAGAACAATACATACCCCAGAGGGTGCCACTGGACCTGGACCTTCAGCACCTGTCGGAGGACAAACAGCAGGAGGTGAGAGCTCTATGTAGTCCTGATATATTTTCTGAAGTGCCTGGACTGTCGCATGTTGTATCCCATGACATTGTCCTTAAGCAAGATGCTTCAGTGCGGCGCATGAGCTACCGTGTTCCTGAGCGGCTGTTGGGTCCCCTGAAGGAGGAAGTGGACCAGATGCTTTCGCTCGGCATCATCGAACCGTCGAAGAGTGAGTGGTGCCACCCAGTGGTGTTAGTGCCGAAGAAAGATGGCTCAATTAGGTTTTGTATTGACTTTCGTTATCTTAACTCTGTCTCCAAGTTTGACTCCTACCCAACACCTAGGATTGACGAATTGATCGACCGCCTTGGGAAAGCCCGTTACATGACCACCATCGATCTCTGCAAAGGCTATTGGCAGATAGCACTCACCGAAAGATCCTGTGAGCTGACGGCGTTCCGAACACCATGGGGCCTCTTCCACTTTAAAGTCCTCCCGTTTGGCCTGCATGGGGCGCCTGCCTCGTTCCAAAGACTAATGGACCAGGTATTAAATGGCTTATCAGACTTTGCTGGTGCTTATCTTGATGATGTTGTGATTTACAGTACGTCTTGGGAGCAACATCTGGAACATCTGCAGACTGTCTTCACACGTCTCAAGGAAGCAGGTCTGACCATCAACCCTGGTAAATGCTCCTTTGCCAAAGCTGAAATTGAATACCTTGGTTTTGTCATAGGGAACGGGCAGGTCAAGCCCCAAGTCGCAAAGGTGGAAGCCATCAACAACTGCCCTCTGCCTCGAACCAAAAAACAGTTGAGGTCCTTCCTTGGCATGGCTGGCTTTTATAATCGCTTCATCCCCAATTTCTCCTCTAGAGCCGCAGTGCTGACGGACATGGTGGGTTCCCGGTGCCCCATCCAGGTGCGGTGGACCCCAGAAACACAGGCCGCTTTCTATGATTTACAACAAGCGCTAAGTAATACCCCTGTCCTTTTCAGCCCAGACTTTGAGCAGGAGTTTGTGCTGCAGACAGACGCCTCAGAGCGGGGCCTTGGTGCCGTCCTGCTCCAAGGGCCGCCTGACGACCGTCGCCCTATCGCTTTTATAAGTAGAAAGCTTTTCCCCCATGAGTCACACTATTCAACAATAGAAAAGGAATGCCTAGCTGTCAAATGGGCTTTGGACTCTCTGAAGTATTATCTCCTCGGACGGCAGTTCATCCTAGAGACCGACCACAAGGCACTGGCTTGGATGCAGAGGATGAAGGACACAAACAGCAGAGTCACCCGCTGGTACCTGGCCATGCAGCCCTTCAGCTTCACCATCCAACATGTCCCGGGCCCGGTCAACGTAACTGCAGACTACCTCTCCCGCTGTCCCAGCTTTGCTTCAGAAGGGGGGGAGGATGTGACGGCTGGCTCTTCGGCCGCACATTGATAAAAGGCAAGGCACCACTTCTACTCTCTTCCCTACACCACATTTCTTTTGTTTTCGTTTCATTTTTACACATTTGTTATCCATTAATACTCATTAATATTACACCGTATTTCATTTAGTTACCGTCACAATCATCTTGCATAGACGCTATACAACATACACGCGAGATATTAAACAAACAATTAACACGCAACAACGTTTTCTCAGTTTTACACTTTATTTAGTGGTTCACACTTAAGTTACAGCTAGGTGCACAGTTTGTTTAAGTTGTGATTCAGTTACTTACATTTTGTGTTTTTCTGAGTTTATTTAAGTGTACCGTGGTGTTGGTGGAGAGAAACTCTGGCGTCATCCGGGCAAAGGGCTTCCTGTCGGTAGCGCTTCACGTTAAGAGTCTGGTGGCGTGATCCAAGTCCTCGGGAACGTCATGGGGGGAATAGGAAGTTTATTGTTATTTGAATTTATTTGTTTATTTGTTAGTGAAGGTAATTAGAATTACTTTGATTTAGAAAATATTGTTTATTTACATTTGTCTTTATTTTCACTGGCCTTTGTTTATGTCTTGTGAATTGTTTATATAGTAGTTAGTCTTTGTCTTCCCTCTGTGTCTTCATGGGCTGGTCGGCCAAGTATATGTATCCCTTCAGTGTTTCATTTGAGAGGTCAGTTCTTTTGAGTTCAGTCATGTTTTGTTCAGCTCTTTAGTTTACTTTCAGTTCTGTTATTTTGACCACTTTTATAGACCTAGAACTCTTTAGTTGAATTCAGTTTTTATTTTCATTTTGGTTTTCTGACGTTTATTACATTTTAGAAAAAAATTAATTTTTGGATTTGGAAACACTGTCTCTCTCGGCTTGCCACCAGGTCTCCCACAGGCTTGATGGGAATTGAGATGTTTTGCAGACTTGAGGTACTCCAGGTTTTTATGGTCAGTCCAGACTCGGAAGGAGAAATCCGACCTCTCAAGCCAGTGCCTCCACTCCTCCAAGGCTAGCTTGATTGCCAACAACTCTGTGGCGAGAGAAGGAGGAAGGGTGGACCTTATCACTGGCCCTCTGGGAGAGAATAGCTCCAACCCCGGATTTGGAAGCATCAACTTCCACGATGAACTGTTTGGTTGGGTATGGTGAGAACGGGTGTTGTGGTGAACTTGCACTTGAGCATGGAGAAGGCCATCTCTGGTTCCTCCCCCCATTTGAATGAGGTCTTAATTGAGGTTAAGGCAGTGAGAGGTCCAACCACCATGCTGAAGTCACAAATGAAGTGCCTGTAGAAATTATCGAATCCCAGGAAATGCCAGAGCTCTTGTTGCAAGGATGGGGTAGGCCAGTCTACGACTGCCTCAAGCTTGAGGGGGTCCATCTAGATCCTAGCCAGGGAGATGATGAACCCCAGAAATGAGACAGAGCTCTAGTGGAATTCACTCTTTTCCACTTTGACAAACAGCTTGTTTTCTAACAGGCACTGGAAGACCTGCTGGATGTGGCCCCAATGTTCCTCCAGGGAGTGAGAGATGATCAGGATTTCATCCAGGTACATGCAAATGAAGACATTAAGAAAGTCCCTTAGGATGTCATTGACGAGTGCTTGGAAGACTGCAGGTACGTTGATCAGATCAAAAGGGACCACAAGGTACTTGTAGTGGCCAGTGGTGGTGTTAAAGGCAGTCTTCCACTCATCCCCCTCCCTGATCCTGATGAAATGGTAGGCATTGCTCAAGTCCAACTTGGTGAATATCTTGGCTCCCTGGAGTAGTTCAAAGGCCGTAGTCATGAGCAGTAGGGCATAGCGGTTCTTGACAGTGATGGTATTGAGACCTTGATAGTCAATGCAGGGACAGAGTGACTTGTCCTTTTCCACAAAGAAAAGTCCTGCCCCTGCTGAGGAGGAGGAAGGGTGGATGATCCCAGCTGCCAGATACTGAGATGATCCATGGCTTGCTTTTCAATGGGAGAAAGAGAGTAGAGTGGCCCTTTGGGTGGTGCCATCCCAGGCAGGAGATCGATTCCACAGTAATAGGGTCTGTGAGGAGGGAGGGGCACTGCTTGGGTCTTACTGAAAAGAAGTCTTAAATCCAGGTATTCCAGAGGCACATGAGAGAGGTCAGGAAACTCGCTGGCTCAAGGCTGTGGTGGTTTTGCAGGAGGCAGAGCGGAGTTCAGACAGGAAGCTAGGCAGGAATAGCTCCAGCCTAGGATGGTATTATTGGCCTGGTTTAGGTGGGGGTTGTGCTGCATTAACCAGGGTAATCCTAGGATGATGGGTATATGGAGGTTGTTCATGATGTGGAGTTGGATGGTTTCAGAGTTGTTGCTGGAAATCCTCAGGGTTAGCGGGGCAGTAAGGTGGGTGATGGTGGTCAAGCCAGTGCCATTGAGTGTCAGGACTGTAAGAGGGACATAGAGGGTGAGTAATGGAATTCCCAGATGCTTGGCGGTGGCAGAGCAGACCAGGTTCCTATCCGCCCCCGAGTCAATGAGGGCCTAGAGATGGTGATGGTTATCATGGATGACAATGACAGGGAGTAACAATCAGTGGGGGGCTGGTTCCAAGTGTTGCCCACCAGGGCCCCTCAATTCACTGGTGGTCTTGTTCCCTTTAGCAGGCAGGCTTGTGCGATGTGTCCTCACTGACTGCAGTAGAAACAGGCCCCTGTGCTCCACTGGCAGTGTCGTTCCTCCACTGACACCCATACCAGGTCTACCTGCATGAGTCTGATGGATGAGGCGGGAGGTGGAGAGGAGGTGAAGCTGGGGTGGGTTTTCTCTCTCCTCCATTGCTGGAACCGGACATCTATATGGTTGGTGAGGTCCATGAGACTGGAAAGGTCTGCTGGCAGTTCCTGTGATACTAGTTTTTCCTTAATGGCATCGGACAAGCTATGCAGGAAAGCATTGACCTGGGTGCTCTCATTCCAACCACACAATGCCACCAATATCCAGAACTTGATGGCATAATCAGAGGTAGACCAGGACCCCTGCCGCAGCTCCATGAGCTCTCTAGCCACCTCCCGGCCTGAGAGAGAACAGTCGAAAGTTCGCCTCATCTCCTCGGAGAAATCCTTGAAACAGGAACAAAAGGATTCATCAGCATCCCAGATCGCTGTTCCCCACTCTCTGGTCTTGCCAGTGAGGAGAATGATTGTATATGCTACCCAGGAGCATTCTGTGGAGAAGGCCAGAGGTTGCAGCTCTCAGATCAAACAGCATTGAGATAGGAATGATCAACAAGTACCTGGTTCTCCATCATAGGGCTGAGGCACTGGAAGTCTGGGTTCGCAGAGAGGAGCTGAAGTAGGAGACGGCTGGTCAGGGGTAGGCACGGCTTGATAGAGTTGCATCTGTGTGGTGAGGAGATTAAGTAGGTTGGACAGGGTGGCAAGGTTCTGGGTCATCTGCTGGAGGTCTTGTTGATGGGTCCCGAGGAGAGTCCCTTGATGCAGGATGGCTGTTCTCAGACAGGTGAGTTCTGCCAGATCCATGTTGGCCAGAACATTCTGTTAGGGCTTGTGGAGGTATGGTGAAGTTAGGATCCAAAAAACAGAACACAGACAGTAATCCAATAAATAAGATGATTTAATACAGGGAAGAAAGGGTGTGGCAAAAGATGAACAAACAACTTGACAAAAACATGACCAGCAAAGACAAACGGTAGCACAAAAAAAAAGAAAAAGACCTTTAGTGCAAAAAACATTAACCAGAAATAATCCTTAGTGCAAAAAAAACAAGAACCAGAAAAATGCCCGTGCAAAAACCATGGACAAGAGAAAATAGCTAGAGAGAAAAATAATGAGGAGCAAGAGAGGACCAGAAATGGCTAGGAGAAGCAAATGAGATGTTCTGGCAAAGTCTTCTTCTTCTGTAGTATTTTTTGGCAGCTTGCATACAAAGTGCATTACCGCCATCTACTGGGCTGAGGTGTGATCCTTCTTGGGATTACATTAAACTACTACCTGGTCATAAACCAAAGAACATAATGCTAGTAAAAAGAATGAGGGAAAGGAAAAAAAAGAGGAAAGAAAAGGAAAATAAAGCTAGGGAAACGAGAATCAGATTCTATTCGCTAGTCCTGTTTCCATCAAGTACCTGACTATCACTGTTATCTGAATGTTGGGT
>JAPEIY010000002.1:23575830-23585871 GCA_026122135.1 Cathorops aguadulce | reverse complement strand
GGGAGAACATGCAAACTCCACACAGAAAGGCCCTCGCCGGCCCCGGGGCTCAAACCCAGGACCTTCGTGCTGTGAGGTGACAGCGCTAACCACTACACCACCGTGCCACCCTTATGTAGAGAAATATCTTTGTTATTTTCATAAATGAAGAATTTTTTTCAGTTTGTCTTAGAACTTTTTTACTTACCCTCATATCAAATCTTTTTTGTTTTAATTTTGATGATTATGGCTTATAACTCATGAAAATCAGAAATCCAGTATATCAGATTATTAGAATATTTCTTAAGATCAGTCAAAAAAGGATTTCCAATACAGAAATGTCCAACTTCTGAAAAGTATGTTCATTTATACACTCAATACTCGGTTGGGGCTCCTTTACCACAAATTACTGCATCATTGCGACGTGGCATGGAGGCAGTCAGCCTGTGGCACTGCTGAGGTGTATTGAAGCCCAGGTTACATTGATGGTGGACTTCAGCTTGTCTGTATTTTTTGGATAAGGTGTTTCTCATCTTCCTCTTGACAATACACCATAGATTCTCTATAAGGTTCAGCTCAGGTGAGTTGGCTGGCCAATCAAGCACAGTAATATCATGGTCAGCAAACCATTTGGTAGTAGTTTTTGCACTGTGGGCAGGTGCTAAGTCTTGCTGGAAAAGGAAATCACCATCTCCATAAAGCTTGTCAGCAGATGGAAGCATGAAATGCTTTAAATTCTCCTGGTAGATGGCTGTGTTGACTTTGGACTAAAACACAGTGGACCAACATCAGCAGATGACATGGCACCCTAAATCATCACAGACTGTGGAAAGTTCACACTGGACTTCAAACACCTTGGATTCTGTGCCTTTTCACTCTTCCTCCAGACTCTAGGATCTTGATTTCCAAATGAAATGCAAAATTTACTTTCATCTGAAAAGAGGACTTTGGACCACTGAGCAACAGTCTAGTTCTTTCTCTCCTTAGCCCAGGTAAAATGCTTCTGATGTTGTCTCTGGTTCAGCAGTGGCTTGATATTAGGAATGTGACAGTTGTAGCCCTTTTCCTGAAGATGTCTGTTTGTGGTGGCTCTTGATGGACTGACACCAGCCTCAGTCCAATCCTTGTGAAGCTCTCCAAAGTTCTTGAATTGACTTTTCTTGACAGTCAACCCTACTGCTTCTGCATCTTTTCCAGCTAACCTTTTCAGCAATGACCTTCTGTGGCTTATCCTCCTTGTGGAGGGTGTTGATTATCGTCTTCTGAACAATTGTCAAATCAGTTGTCTTCCCCATGATTGTGATTGTATGTACTGAACTAGACCAAGAGATACACAGTATTTATACTGTTTTACTCAAACTCAAAATGACATATTCTAATCTTTTGAGATACTGGATTTCTGATTTTCATGAGCTATAAACCATAATAATCAAAATTAAAACAAAAAATGCCTTGAAATATTTCACTTTACATATAATGAATATATCAATATGTACCTTTTTTGAATGAAATTATGAAAAAAAAGACTTTTTCACAATATTCCAATATTTTGAGATGCACTAATACTGTATATAAGATATATATCTATCAATATATATGTGATATGGGATCACAATTCACTTTCCAACAAAGGCTTCAAGAGCAGAAATATAGCGGACATCCTAAAAGATGTAAACCACTTGTCACCAGTAATCATGCCAGATTGGAATTTGCAAACAAATATAGAGATGAGCCACAAATGTTCTAGAATCAAGATTAACCTCCACCAAACTGATGGAAAGACCAAGGTATGGAGAATGAACGGATCTGCATATGAGATCATCGGTCAAGCATAGTGGAAGAGGTGTCATGGCTTGGGTTTGCATGGCTGCTTCTGGAGCAGGCTCACTAATCTTTATTGATGATGTAACTCATGTTCATACTCAGATAGCAGCAGAATGAATCCCCAAATCCACATAAAGATTCTGTCTGCCAATTTATAGAGAAATGTGTCCAATCTAATTGGGAGGAACTTCATCATGCAGCAAGACAATGACCCAAAATACACTGACAACACAACAAAGGACTTCATCAGGGACAGAAAGTAAACAGTTTTAGGTTGGCCAAGTCATTCACCAGACCTTAACCCAATTGAGCATGTATTTCCCCTCCTGAAGAGGAGGCTGGAGGGAGAAACGAACAACTAAAACAAGCTTTGGTACAAACCTGGAAAATATCACATAAGAAGAATGCAACAATTGTGATGTCACTGGGTTGCCAGGTTGATGCAAATATTGGAAGCATGGGATATGTAACTAAATATTAAGTGTTAAAGTAATTAAGACTTTGTGCTCCAATACTTTTGCTCATCTAAAGGTTGTGTTGTCTGCCATCAAAGCTGTCATGTTCTAAGTTGTTTGATGCATCTAGATGTAAATGTCTGGAAATTAAAGCTGATAATCTGATCTATCATCTCATTTACTTTGTCATCTGACCCCAAATGTCTTCAGTATATAGCAAAAACAATAATTGGCCTCAACACTCCAATACTTTTATACTTTTGGGAAGGGACTGCATATAATTTACATGGATGAAATTGTGTACATCAGTTCTAGGCAAATTAAATGCTATGTCATCATACATAAAATCAATTTCTTGCACTTTAAATAACTTGTCTTTGTTACACATTAACAAATTTATTTACATTAACACAGTTTAAAATGCAATTTGCTACATTTTTTTTTTTACAATGAACTGTCATGCCTTGTACAATGGTGGACCCAAATGCAGAGTCTGGAGACAGTTCAAAAGTAAATTTTAATGTTCAGTGAAAGGAGAAGTGAACCACAGTTGCTGGGGTGAAGGCACAATATTAAGCCAATGAGCCCATGGGCTAGCTATCGCTGAGACAACATGTATGTGAAAGTGGCAGTGGGCTGAATGACAGCTGGACTGACTTGAAGGCAGCAAGTTGGTTTCCTGTGAGCAGAGGGAAAAAGAAGATTAACATGAGAGAGGCAAATAAAACAGGAGAGAGCAGCTTAGGAGCACTATATAAGCAGAGACTAAGAACATGTGCTACCGTAATGGTGGAAACAATGAACTGGCGATGAATTGGAATGAAACCGGGGTTCAAATGATGGTGATGATTAGGTGCCATTCTTCAGTCACTTGTGTGTCCTGATCCCGTGCCACTGTAGTGGGAAACAAACAAACACACACACACGGGGGGTACATGTATGGTCAAACTGTGATATGAACATGACTGGATCATGTATATTTAAAGCCCTAAAATCAATCTGAAGCATCTAAAACTTCACACAGACAACCATCCAAGCTCAGGACCAAATCCAGGACCATGACACTGAAGCAGCCTGCCTACCCATAGTAACAATTAATTTAATGCTTGTCATTTCTTCCTAAAAACACCAACATCCTACTGTCATATTTTTGTAAGATTTGAGAAAATGATTGGATCACAAGGTCAGTGGATTACACTCATACATAATTCAAGCTAGTAAATTAGATTTTTTTTTTGTTTAAAAGTAATCAACAAAAGCACATTTTGTAATGAGTAATGACATTTTTAAATATTTTTTTAAATCATACAAGTCATATATCTGACCAACCATATATTCACTTTTTTTTTCCACTGTATTGTTCATTATTGTTATTACATTACATTACATGGTATTTAACAGGCATACTTATCCAGAGTGCAATGAGTGCAAAAATCAGGTATGCAAAGTGCTGAACTTCTAGACAAAAAAAAGTTCTAGTGAACAAGTGACAGCAATACCTTGTGTAATATGCTGTTGAAATACCAATACTCAAACAACCAAGGAAACAAAGCAACCATATAAAGTATAACTAAATAGAGAAATCAAAACAGCTAATGCCAGACTAGACTGTACATAGCCTGGGTTGGTCTAGACTGAAATGCAGTTACACAGTGAAGAAGGGGAGAGGTGCAGCCTGAAGAGGTGGGTCTTCAGTCTGCACTTGAAGGTGGTCAAGGAGTCGGCAGTTCTGACCACAATGGGGAGGTCATTCCACCAATGGGGAACCAGGACAGACAGTAGTGTTGAGCAGGCTGGGCAGGAGCAGAGAGGAGGAGAGGCCAGGCAACTAGTAGTAGCAGAGCATAGGGATCTGGCTGGTGTGTAGGGGCCTGTGAAAGTAGTGAAAGGCTGTTTGCCTGAAACTGGAATTAATGGATTATACAATTTGCCATCATTATTGTTTGTGACCAAATAATTAACAATAAGTACTGAACAACCATTTAATTGAATACTAAATGCATTTTATATGTACATGCAAAAATCGATTTGTCAGAATGCAGGCACTTATGGAAGCAGGCACAGGGGAGAGTGGGTGAAGCAAACTGGAAACGAAGCCAAATCAGAGGATGAGAATCACAGTCAGAATAATGGGCAGGGATCGGTCGATCGGCAGACAGAACAGCATGGGCTAGACAAGAAGACGAGGAGAATGAAAACAAAGTCGAGATAATGAGATGACAGGCAAAAAGTAAATGGCTTGGTATGACAGGAGAGAAAACACTGAATGATACTTCACAATGGAAGTGAGTGAGAGAGGGGTTTAAGTAGCGGAGATAATTGACGAGGAAATGAGAGACAGGTGTAATTAATATGCAGGAGACAGGGGGCACAGTAATTCTTGGGAGTTGTAGTTTGAGTGGCCCTATTTGGAGGTTGTTTTGAGCTGGTGCTCTCAATGCTGTTACTAACAGTATTGTCCAGGCTAAAAATTCAAATCAAATTGTGTTCATGGCTTTAGTAGATCTGCACCCACATCTCCCCCTGGGTGCAGGCTTGCTGGGGTACTGACTGTGGAACTCCTGTGTTAGGAGAGAGTCCAGAATGTCCTTAGCTCCTAACCAGCTTTGTTCCTCGGGTCCATAGCCTTCCAAATCTACCAGGTATTCTAGCTGTTCTCTTCTACGTCTAGAGTTTAGAATCATGCTTACCTGGTATATGGGTCCCCCTTCTATGCTTGCAGGGGTACTCTTGGGTGGGAGTGTTTTCAAACAGAGGGCCTTGGATGGTGGACTTTAGGCATGAGATGTGGAACATGTGTGCTATGCACCTGTGAGGTGGGAGCTCGAGTTGATACAAGACTTCGTTTATGTGCCGGAGAACTTTGTGTGGTTCAATGTAGCATTCTTGAAATTTCTTGCATGTGTTAGGTTCCTTAAGGTCTTTAGATGAGACCCATGCCCAGACACCTGGATAAAACTCCAGACTCTTGTTTCTTTACTTGTCAGCTTACTCTTTATACTTGGCATTGGCCAGCTCATTTCACTGGCGAACCTTCTCCCATATCTGTTGGCTTAATGAGAACCACTCGTTGACAGCTTGTACCCATGCTGGTGCATCATCCCATGGGAACAGGGGAGGTTGGTAGCTACGTATGCATTGAAATGGGATTAGTTGTTTTGCTGAGTGCTTGAGTGAATTCTGTGCATACTCAGCCCAAGGGAGGAACCATGCCCAGTCACCCTGGCTCCTCATGTAGAAGATCTACAGGAAGCACCACACTTCCTGATTTACCTATTCTACCTGACCATTAGACTGTGGGTGGTATCCAGATGTGAGGCTCACCAAGATTCCTAATCATTCCAAGAAACAAGACCAGAGTCAGGAAATTAACTGAGGACCACAATCACTGACAATGTCCTCCAAGATGCCAAAGTATCTGAATATGTACTGTAAAATTAGCTCAGTGGTTTGGAAGGCTGTAGGGATACCAGGTAGTGGGATGAGTCTAAGGGCTTTGGAAAGTCTATGATAACCAAGATGGTTGTGTTGCCTTGGGATGGTGGTAGGTTGGTGATCGTCAATGGCCAGGTGGGACCAGGGTCTTTGGGGTACCAGAAGGGGCATAACTTTCCAGCGGGTGGGGATAGGGGTACTTTGGCCTGAGCACACTCAAAACATGAGGAAATTAAGTGGTTAATCTCCATCATGATGTTCTCCCACGAGTACTGGTGTGTGCAATGGCTGCTTGGGTGACCGGTGGCAGGAGATGCATTTGCCCATGTTATAAGTTTGCCTCTGAGGTGGTTTGGGATATACAGGAAACTGGGGGGGTAATTCTGCAGAGGTGTAGGAGGCTGAGAATTCCTGATCTCATGGTCTAAGTCCCAAGTGATGGCCTAAACAAAGCATTCAGTTAGAATGGGATGTGGTTCAGTGTTGTGAGGAGAGGAGCTGTGAATCCTGGACAAGGCATCAGCCTTGGTGTATTTGGTGCCAAGACAGTAGGATATCATGAAGCAGAAGCATGTGAAGAATAATGCCCATCTGGCTTGGCGTGGGTTGAGCCGTTTTGCTTTTTTGAGATATTCAAGATTTTTATGATCCATTAAGATGATGCATATAGATGATTCTTAAGGAGATGGGTGAGTATCAATCTGACATGTCCAAGATGGCTTTCTTCATCTGGGGAGTATATCAGGATGTCGTCGATGTAGGCCATGATATATCTTTCTAACAGGTCTTGGAACACATCATTTATCAGGCACTGAAAAACACTTGGCACCAAAGAGAGGGCATATGGCATCACCTGGTACTCAAAATGGCTGACAGTGGTGCTGAAGGCCATCTTTCACTCATCCCCTTCTCAGATTCAGATCAGGTTATAGGTGCTACATAGATCCAGCTTGGAGAAGGTCTTGGCCATACATATTTTTTCTAGAGCTGAGGGCACCAGTGGAAGAGGATAGGGGTACTTCACTGAGATTTGGTTGAGAGCCCTCTAATCAATGCATGGTTGAAGACCACCCCATTTTTCCTCCACAGATCAGAAGCCTGCTGAGGCCGGTGAGGTGGAAGGGTGGATGTACCTATGTTTCAGAGCTTCCTGTATATACTCCTCCATAGCAGCTTGTTCAGTCTGGGACTGAGGGTAGATGCAGTTGCACAGCAGAGAAGTGCCTGGAGGAGATCAATAGCAAAGTCATACGTGCAATGTGGAGGTAGGTCACAAGCCTTACCCTTGCTGAAGACCTCCTTCAAGTCCATGTAACATTCCAGAACATTATTTAGTGAATCAGGTTGGGGATTTTAAACAGATGTGGAGGAGAGAGTCAGTTGGGGACAAAGGAGGCAGTTCTGAAAACACATGAGTGACCACTGGAGAATGTCCTTATTTTGCCAGGAGATCAATGGGTCATGAAGCTGCAGCCATAGATAGCCCAGAATGATGTCATAAGGTGCTGTGGAAGTGACCAAGAGTGAGATGAGCTCAGAGTGGAGAGCTTCCACCTGAATGTGCAGTGGAGAAGTGTGAGTGGTGATGAGTCCATCCCCTATTGGACCTCTGTCGATTATCCTGATGCTGAATGGTCCCTGCAGGGAGGTAGTAGGCAGACTGAACTTCTGGATGACCAAGCTGTTGATGAAGATCCCCTCCGCCCCTGAGTCAACAAATGCAGAGAGCATGTGTGTCAAGGAGGACAGCTTCAATAATACTGGTATTTTGAAAGATTGTGCTTTAAGTGGTATCAGGGGACTCACTGGGCTGGATGAGGTTTCAGTTGAGCTGGTGCGAGGAGGATGAACGGGGCACTAGGAAATAGTGTTTGGGATCCCCACAGTAGAAATACTGTATAGACCCTCACATCTCCTCCTTTCTCATTCGGAGCACTGTAAACGAGTCTGTGAAATCTCCATGGGTGTAGGCACATTGGTGGTAAGGACCGGCATGGTCACACCTTTTAGAGAAGGATGGCATGGATCAAGTGGTCTAGCCAGATAGCAAGATCACTGAGAGAATCCAGCGTGACGTGCTTATCTCTACATGGGAGGTCACTTAAAACTTCAGGGTGGAGACCTTGGCGAAAAAACACCTTTAGAGCAGGCTCATTCAAACTGCTGGCAGCAGTGAAGGTTCAGAAGTCCAGAGCATATTCTGCAACTCTTCTCATGCCCTGCTTGATAGTCAGCAAACTCTCTCTGACTTCGATGCCTTCTGGTTCGTGGTCGAAAACTCGCTTGAAAATTTTGAGGAAACAGTCATAGGAAGTTGTATGCTTGCCTCCATGCTCCCAAACGGTACTAGCCCATTGCAATGCTTTTCCCGTTAACAGTGAAATAAACGGTGATTTTCTATTCCTCGGGGATACTGGTGAGTGCAGAAAAGTACATGGAGAACTGGAGCAGAAATCCCTTACAGCTGGGAGCATTGCCAATGCACTTCTCAGGTAACAAGAGAAGCATGGTGGAGGATTTGGGATGTGTTAGGAGGGCTTGCAACGTCACAGCAGCAAGCTGTGCCAGCCTGGTGTTGAGGTCAGTAAGCATCTGCTGATGTTCTCCTAAGAGGCACATTTGAGAGTTCAGAGTAGTATGCTTTGCCTCCTCTGCTGCACCCATATCGGTGTAGTATCCTATCAGGATGCAGGCACTTATGGATGCAGGCACAGGGAGAGTGGGTGAAGCAAACTGGAAACTAAGCTAAATCGGAGGATGAGAATCGTAGTCAGAATAACAGGCAGGGGTTGGTCGATTGGCAGACAGAACAGCATGGGCTAGACGAGAAGATGATGTCGAGGAGAAAGAAAACAAAGTCAAGATAACAAGCAGCAAGTAAACAGCTTGGTATGACAGGAGAGAAACACTGAATGATACTTCACAACAGAAGTGAGTGAGAGAGGGGTTTAAGTAGCAGAGCTAATTGACCAGGAAATGAGAGACAGGTGTAATTAATATGCAGGAGACAGGGGGGCACTGTGATTCTTGGGAGTTGTAGTTTAGAGTGGCCATGTTTGGAGGCTGTTTCAAGCTGGTGCTGTCAATGCTGTTGCTGACAGTATTGTCCAGGCTAAAAATTCAAATCAAACTGTGTTCATGGCTTTAGTAGATCTGCACCCACATTTCAAAGAGGTTAATAAACTTGAGCTTTGAGCATTATAAAACCTTGGTGCCTTTGAGCCTAATCACTTTGTGGAATATCATTCGTCACTTATCCGTCTCCCAGACCGGAATAAGATCTGTTCCTGCATTAGTCTCCAGCCTATCAAACAAGACCACCCTGAATCAATGGACCTGTCTTAGTCTTCTCATTGCCCTCATGTTCAATGACCTTTGTTATCACACACATAATTAGAACTTGATAAAAATATTTCCTTGAATTCCAGCCATTAAATATAGTTTAAAGAGATTTATGACTAAATATGCCATTAAAGACCGTTTAATGGGTCTTCTGACTCATTAAGTTGGTAATTAATGAGCTCCTAATATATAGTGTGATTTAGCCTTACAGTGAGATTCTGGGAAATGAAGCTGTTTCAAACGAGGGGCAAGTGAAACTCTCAACATGATCAAGGAGTGCCTGCTTTCTGTTTCATGAATTAAATACTATCTCTGTTATGTCTGTATCAGCCCTTTGAAGCAGTAGGTAGGTTTGCAAAGACCTTGGAGCTTCTTTTTACGCACAATGTTGTCAAAAAATGTTTGTCGTTTTTGCATATCACAATTAATTAGCATCCCTGATTCTTAAGAAAGCTGGTATTATGTCCAAATTAGTGAAACCTATATGCACATTTGATGAAGACTTATATGCTGTATGCAATACTTGATGAAAGGCAGTGGTGGTAATCACCAGGTGACACTGCTCTCTCTCTCTCTCTCTCTCTCGCTCTCTCTCTCTGCATGTGTGTTCACTGCTTCAGATGGGTTAGATGCAGAGAAAGAATTTCACTGTGTTGTAATGTATATGTGACAAATAAAGGCTTCTAATTCTAAAAATATAATCAGATATTTTCTGTAACCATATAATTTTTACTGGCAATAAAATACATGAATCAACAGACTTCATTTTTATGAAGTATGAATCTCACTTGGCGAGATAGCACAAACGCAGGACCAACAAGGATACGAGAAAACAATGCCTGTTGTCATAGCAGCATGATTCTTGCTGTCTAAAAAGATTGCTTTTCTCAGTGAATAAAAACAAAAGCATGTCACATAAAAGAGAAAGTATTTCATCTCATCTCATTATCTCTAGCCGCTTTATCCTGTTCTACAGGGTCGCAGGCAAGCTGGAGCCTATCCCAGC
>JAPEIY010000002.1:23432363-23446747 GCA_026122135.1 Cathorops aguadulce | reverse complement strand
AATAATAATAATAATAATAATAATAATACCGGTAATCTTCCCTATAGCCTAAAAAAAATTCTACCAGGCCAAGCACGCCATTGGTTTTGTGAGGGGATTTCTGTGCGCGATGATGCTGTGCACTGCAAACTTAACATTTCAATGTATTAATTATTTTAATTGGCTGTAGCTTATTGCAAAAATACAAGCTATGCTCAAAGAACAAAATAAAAGTAAGGTTCTGTGTTGAGCTGAAACGGGACACAATTTGCTTAAAATGCAGGAAATTGCATCTAAGAAATACATTTTTTTCTGGGGGAGGACCCCCAGACCCCCCGCGACAATTACGTTTCCCTAGGACCCCGCGTCCCTTATTTCCATTTCTGAAAGGTGGCAACCCTAATAGTACCTGTTGAAAAACTAATAATGGAAACCATTACAACTAGCTGTGCTAGTTTTGGCTGTGGTATTTGTTCATTTTAAGCAACCGTTTTATCCTGGTCAGAGTCACAGTGGATCCAAAGTCTCCTGGGAACAAACCCTAGAATCCAAGAAACCTAATTTTGGATCTTTGATTAAGCATTGATCTTGAATCAACAATCTTGATTCAAGGTGTTTTATGGTTTTCTAATGGGTTTTATGGTACCCTACAGCTGCATTTATTGGTGGTGTAATGGTTATTCAATAGGCCTGATTGACTTCAGTGATTTTACATCAATAATAATTCTATAACGATCACATTGCCGACAGGGAAATCTGAAGAGAGCAGGCAACTTCCCACTAAATATCCAATGTCTTGGTTACTTCTAATCCACACTGCTTTATCTGGAACTGAAACATGGACGAACGGATTCTTAGAAATCACAAAGTTGTTAAATGGAAACCTTTTTCCATTTCAAAGTGAAACAATATTAATTTTTTTCTGTAATTTACAGCAGGAAAATTAATGTTTGATGTTCAAGCTTTGGAAAAACTTGTCTGCATCTTTTATAAATGGCGAAATCCAACAGTGGGTTAAAATTGCATTCCCTCCTCCATAAAGTAGGTACATTTCAATAAATTGATCGTATAAGTCACAAAATAAGATTAGAGCCCATGCAGTGAGCAGAAGCACTGAAACCTGTTGCTTGCATTGTGTATTACGCATGGTATTACTGAGGCGCTCTGGTAATAGGTGATGTCTTGTAGCTGCCGCTGCAGAATGACTCATTTCTCATGAGTCACTCTCATCATTATAGACCCCCGAGATCACTCAAGAGTATGACATCATCCGCCGATTTACACCAGCCAAGCCCTGAACGCCATTAAGGCTTTTGTTCTACAGTGGATTACAATTTTTAAAAAATTGATCAATTTGTCATGTGAAGAAAGCAGGATTGGATAAAGCGTAGATCTGGTAATAAAACATTCCAGTAAACTGAGCTGAACTCGAATTCAGAATAAGGCTTGAGATGAGTGGCGTGGTATCTGCTGCCTTGTGATTTTAAATGGTGGATCTGAAATTTGACACTAATGTGATTAATAGCAGCCATGAGTAACACAGAGATGTATGAAATCATCTCCATTAGCCGGACAGGAGATAAAGAAGCCAAGCAAGAGCAAAAACACATATCACATAATATGGTTATGCAGCTTGCTTTTGAATCATTTCAAGGAAATGTAGCCTTTTGAATCAACTGTAGATGGTCCGGTCTTGATATATCATGCAGGCCGTTCTCCTTCGTCTTTCTCTGTCAGGCGATAATGCCCTTTGTTCTGCCTCACACAAGTCAGATTTATGACCATGTTGCCTTGTACGCTGATGATTTCTTCACACTTCTCCTTAACTACCCCACTGCCTTTTCTTCAGGGCAGCTCGACAAACATGAATTTTAAATTTGAAATCAATGAGCAATTTTCCCTAATAGGCACACTGGCATCAAATCAATCACCCAAGGCTTTTTATAAAAACTTGACATGAGCTCAGATCACTCCGCCATTGTCGGAGGAAGCGTATCCAATCAAAATGATTGACGTAGAACACACCACGTGAGGTGACTTCACTGGCAGGGCAAACATAATTCATTCATGTTACAAGAGAGATTTCGTAGAGCTGCTTAACGAGACACGAGGGCTCGTATAAGTGTCACGATGGCCTTGATTTGCCAATGACAAGTGACTCCTTTTATCAACAAAGCCTATAAGTTAGTGGTCAATTAGCGGTTCCAGGCCCTGAAAAAGAACTGAAAATGTACTGACTCTACAAGTATGAAATCACAACCCTGGAGATGTCTTTATTTCTTCTAGGTTGCTACGTGCCAAGCTAATAAAGCTTTTTTGAAATTATACACCGAGCTGCCAGTTGGTCCATTCTCAGGAAAACAGTTCAGCAAACTAAACGGATTCTTATTGGCCTTTTACACCAGGTACATAATTAGGCCACTGTGAGATTTGCGCTGGATGTACCTCTGGGAAATCAATGGAAAAACCAACAAGTAAGGTGGTGGATCAACACAAGCCTGCAAACAGCTTGGAATCGATTCGACAAGTCTCTAGAACCGCATGAGCGCAATGAACACCGTTCATCCAAATGAATACTCCATCAATCGGTGTTTCCTCGCCAATCGGCTTGAGTCGAAAGGACACGGCATCGTTGGTCATGACTTACAGCATTTTGAAACCCACCGTACCCTGTTGATGTGGGTGGGGGAAGGAGGGTGGTCGTCCTGGAAGAGCCCACGCCCATAATTCATGAGAGAAACGTTTCATCATGGAATAAGGGTGACACGGGGACAGTAAAATCAAATCACCACAAAAAATAATAGCATCGCAGAGACACTGTTGAATTTTTTTTTTTTACTTTAAATTGTCTATAGATTTATAATAATCCGGCAACTCGAATCAGTATGCACGCATCTTTGTTCTTCTCCAAATGCCACCCAAGGTGTCAACCTGCGACCCAAATCAGATCATCCACAGAACTAGCTGCTGATTTCTGAAAGAAAATTTTACATTTCTCTTCAAATATCACCACCATCTGGCAAACAGCGCATGCGCATGGAGCTGACTGGATGGAAGTGTGAATTCACTGTGATGATGCAGACATTTGTACGCGTGATTTTATATATATATATATATATATATATATAGGTTGCTTCATTATAATAAAAAAGGGGGGGAAAAGAAGTCAGTTTAACCAGAGTGCAGCGCCGGGTAGAGTGTGGAAATGAGAAGTGTGCTTTATGGCGCACGGATGTGTGAACCACGCCCCGGTCCGAGGGTTTAAATGCCCTCCCCTCCCCCACACCTAAACACCACTGGGGACTTCAGGCCTGGGATGAAGGGAGTGCACAAGTGAAGAAGAAGAAGAAGAAGAAGCTGAGAGGTCCCAATTACCGGTCAAGTGTGAAGAAGAAGGGGGAAAAAATCTGCACTCGCCCTGTGTTGCTTTTCCGCGCGCATGAATATTCAAGGTTTCCTGCTTAAGATGCGCGAGTGTGAAAGCATGCACGCGCACCGAGGAAGCACCTGCGCGTGCAGTGAGGCTCAAATCGCTCTTGCAACGCTGTTCCATCAGCTGCCATGCCATGCAGGAGGTCTGATTTGCACGCTCGTGCACTACCGGTTATACAACCCTGCATCACTGCGTGCATATTAATACCGTCGTACGAGGAAATATATATATGCATCTATATATGCAACACGTCAACGTTGCTATGCATGGATGATATAGAGGCAGATGGCTTATAATCACCATCTACCTCTATATTTGCGATTTTGCACAAGACATTGCACAGTATATGCTTGCCATTCCATACGCACTTTATATTTTATATTTCGTATTATAGCATAGTTTGGTACAGTCGCGAGCTTTTATGAAAAATTATTTGTGTTTGTATAGGTTCTCTGCCCCCCTCCCCCTCCTTCCTTTCTCCCTTCCTTCCATCCATGGTTTTGGAATTTAATGCAAATGATCAATACACCACAATTTAAAAATTCGAATTAAAAAATAAAACCCACACATCTCTGGTATCTTGTCTACTCGCTCGCTCGCTCGCGCGCGCAGCAGCAGCATCAGCAGCAGCAGCGCTGCCACGCCCTTTTTATTCCCTTTCATCTTCCCGACGGGGGCGCGCGGATGCACGTGGCTCCGGTTCGGCCGTCAGTTCACGCGCTCGACAAAATCAGCTCGTGGACATGATCTCTTAAACAGAAGAACAGCCACCGGGTCACGTCCAGTGCACTTAAAAAAAAAAAAAAGTATCATTTTAACTAGTGCACTTGGACAGGGAGGAGGGAGTCGTTTGAGATGCGACGCGAGATGTGACAAGTCCCGGGTGCACCTCGTGACCTCGCTGTTCTACTTTTCAGTCTCGCGGCCGCCTCCTGTTTTGTTTTAAGAGGTTTTTTTTTTTTAATGCACGTTAGAAGGTTTGTGCATTGCAAATTCGCTCTTATTTGCGCTTGTGCATTTGCAAGACGCGCTCGGACCCGCCCTGCTTGTTTGGCTCGCGCGGACAAAGGACCCGACTAGCCACCGACCAGGTGCGGACGTGTGACAAAATCGCATCCCATCGCATCCCATTTGCAGTGCGTGATCCTGAAAAACAGCAATCAGGCTGAAATTCCTAATCCCGCGCGTGCACGAATCCCCCATTCAACCCACGAGTTCGATGCACCCCACCCTTTTTTCATCCCTCTCTCTCCATCTATCTATCTCTCCATCTTCAACTTCTGCACACCGGCATCTAAATGCGCACAAATAACATCCAGCACCTTTATCATGTGCATTCCTCCAGCATCCAAAAAGAACATTTTCTGGCATCCTGCAAGAACTTATATGCAGAGCATTTATAATTCATGCAGCGCATGCTATTCATTCAAATAAAACTGAATCCACTGAGGAATCCACCACTAGCACCTGAATCACAGGTGGGAGCCTGGACTGCATAAAAAAAAGATGAAGAAGAAAATCTAACTCCATCCATCCATCCATCCATCCAGCTCTCATCAGAACAATGAATCACATCGGAGCATCAGTTCCATGAACATGAAGTCTCCAGGCATGCTCAGATGTTAATTACATTAGCAAGGCGTGTCAGTTTGAGGCTAGCTGACAGCACAGGAGTCACTGTGATTAAGAGTCTTCTTTCGCTTAAAGACCAAAAAAAAAACCCCATCGACATAGACACTGACATAGAAATTAGACGCAATAAAAAGCAAACAAACAAAATTACCGGCTTTGTTCTTCTTATACAGCACAGCATGCTTGTGGTATCCTTCCTTTTTTTGCCGCCTTCTTTCCTTCTTTGCACTTCTCTCACACTCCCTTGCTCACTTGCACACTCTCTCTCTCTCTGGCACACACACACTCTTGGGCTGTATCAACAGCTGAGGCGTCTGATGCTTTTAGTCATTACAGTCAGGCCCAAGCGCACACACACTACGGCTGGTCGCTCGCTCTGAGGCAACAATGAGTGCACCCTCTAAAGCCCTCCTCTCTCTCTCTCTCTCTCTCTCTCTCTCTCTTTCACACCCCTCCATCCTTCTGAACCCACCCATTGTGCAGGCGGTAACCCCACCCTTTCCTGGAGCTCCTATGAATGACTGAACATCTCCAATTTGTCCAATTCCCACCTCTACACTACACTACACACACACACTTTGCCCCTTCTTTCGGCCTGGGCGGTGCCCCTGCAGGTCCTCGGCGTGACCTTTTTACAGGTTGTGTGATCACTAATATCAGTGCGTTTGGTGTCAATATTAACGCAATAGAAAGCCTCTCTGGTGTTTTTCCAAGTGCTGTTCACATGGTAACGGAGCCGACTTGATGGCCATGCAAAAGCCCCAGGGTGCGGAAGTGTTTCTGGCATCTCTATACAATCACAGACACACACTGATGGCTGGAGTGACCAGGATCTCCCTCCACCACCCCCTCTCAGCAGCTGCCAATTTTATAATAAAAGGTCAAGTCCAGGAGTAAAGCCTCGTGCACTGGGTATGATATTTTATTACGCACATAAATCCACTTCATAGAAGTAAAGCCTTAGTTTCACACCTACAAAATGTAATTCCACACATACTACAAGTCTGAATCTGAAATTAAGTCATAAAAGATATATAACATGCTTCAAAACCTTCTTAGTGCAGAGCATACAGTGGGAGGGTACCACTATATATCCAGTATGGAGGGACGTGGGATTTGGGATTCCTTATTCTCCCATTAGGGAAAAATCCCACGCGTGTCTATGTGAAGGAGCATTTCAGCATGTTATACCCTGAAACTGTGCATAAATAATAATTTGTGGCATCACGTGAACAGTACGGCATTGCATCTTGAAAACAATCACCTGCGAACATAAAAACACGCAGTATACAGTAGAAACAAATCCCGCAAGATAACCTCATGGGAAAACTTGAACTGGAAATAAATGTGGCATGTGGAAATAAAAACACACACTATTAGTGCATCTCAAAATATTGGAATATGATTTTTTGTTCATATGGATTTTTTTTCCATAATTTATTTCAAAAAGGTAAACTTTCACATATAATGTCTTGCAAAAGTATACATCCCTCTTGATGTTTGTCCTGTTTTGTCACAATACAAGCTGGAATTAAAATGGATTTTTGGGGGGTTAGCACCATTTGATTTACACAACATGCCGACAACTTTAAAGGTGAAAATTGTTGTTTTATTATGACACAAATGATAAATGAGATGAAAAAAAAACAGAAATCTGGAGTGTGCATTGTGCACACCTAATGGACTGCACCTTTCGTATGAAACCCCTAAATAAGAGCTGGTCCAACCAATTCACTTAAGTCACATAATTAGTTGATTAAGATTCACCTGTGTGCAATCAAAGTGTCACATGATCTGTCACATGATGTCTGTATAAATCAACCTGTTCTGGAAGGTCCCTGACTCTGCAACACTACTAAGCAAGCAACATGAAAACCAGGGAGCAGTCCAAACAGGTCAGAGACAAAGTTGTGCATAAGTATAGATTAGGGTTGGGTTATGAAAAAAAAATGTTGAATATCCCACAGAGCACCACTAAAGCCATAATAGAAACATGGAAAGAATACAGCACTACTATAAATCTGCAAAGAGAAGGCCACCCACCAAAACTCACAGACCAAGGAGGGTGTCACAATCCAGCCCGGAACTTCCAAATCCTGACCTGCAACTTCATGTGCCATTCTGTGTTTTCACTGCTCTTCCCATGCTGTGCTTGCACTCGTGCTACACATTTGCTATTGGCCATGCTATATAAACACACCGAGGATAATTACTCATTGCAGATAAATACTCACTGTTAGAATTGTTAAGTTCACGTTCATACTCTTGCTCTGTTCCCCAATTTGGATTACATTTTTGGACTATGATTTTGCCTGCTGAATTTTGGGACTTGTTACTGGGACTTTGACTCAGGACACTGTTATTTTTCTGGCTCCGTTTTTTTTTTTCCCTGGGATTATCATCTGTCACTCTGCCTTTGCTCTGTCTTCCTGGATAGAAATCAGTAAGTCAGTCTCAGACTGTTCTGCTGCACCTGCTTCCTACCTGTTCTCCTCACAAGCCAACTCATCAGGTACACCTCAGTTCATTGCCAGTAGTTGCATATTGGGTCCAATCTATTCCTGTGACTTCCAGGTCGTGACAGAATTTATCTGCCACATCATGGACCAAGCAGACTAAAATTATCTCAAATCTGTATTGGCTAAGCAGGGCCCAGTTCTCGGATCTCATCAGCAAGAGAACATAGCTGTTCCCCAAAGCATGTCCTCTATCACTGATCACCTACAAAGACTTTCCTCAAAGATGTAGAGCCTTCAGGCTTCAAACGCAGGCTGACCAGCACCAGTTCCAACTTGTCAGCTGGGCGCTCTAGCTCAACCCCCCACCCCATGAGCCTTGATTACCCGCTTCACAGCCATATGATGGTGCACATGGGGCCTGCCGTTCATTCATCTCCCAATGCTCCTTAGCCATGGAACTTCAGGTGTCTGCCTTCCATTCTGAGAGCCCCCATGTAGCATGTGTCATCACGCTCTTAACAAGAAAGGCATTGGAGTGGGGAACAGCTGGTTGGGATGCAAGGGCACCCTGCTGCTTGAGTTTCAGGGAGTTCACTGAGGAGATGCAGAAGGATTCAGATTGTTCTCCCAAGGGCAGGGAGGCAGCAAGACAGTTGATGGGGCTGAAGCAAGGTGCCCACTCAGTTCATGATTATGCCATCAAATTCCAGACTTTGCCACAACAGTCGACTGGAAAGCAAGTGCCTTGTATGATACCTTCATTCATGGGCTAAATCATGCCATCCTGGATGAGATTGCAGTTTGTGATCTTCCTGACAGCCTAGATGGTTTGGTAGATCTGGCTGGTCAGGTGAACATGCATTTTCTGCTGCGCAATCAGAGAAGGGAATGAAGGTGGAGCTGAAGGGTCGAACCCAGGCCTGTCACCTCTCCATCAGAGGGTGCCACCCCCAGTGAGTCAGAGCCTATGGAATTAGGCAGAACCCAGATAACTCCAGAAGAAAGAAAATGCCATTGAGAAACTAGTTCCTGTTTTTATTGTGGACAGGCTGGACATTTTATCTCCCATTGCCCAGTAAAAGGCTCTGCCCACCAGTTGATGCAGGGATATGGGTGGGCAACTCTACACACACTTTTCCTACTGCTAGGTAAATGTTGACCATGGGGATTGCATTCCAAAACAAAAGTCTAGTTTTTTCAAGCTCTCATTGATTTTGATGTGGACCAGAGCTTTATCAGGACTTCCTGGAAGGAGAAAATGTGTCAGGTAGATTGCCCCCTTGTGTCAGCTAGATTGCCCCCTTGTTACCAAAGCTCTGAATGGGGATGAACTCATTCCCATTTCCTGTTTCTCTGACCCTGTTACTTTGAAGGTTTGTGATAATCACATTGAATCAAATTTATTATACACTATGAATGACTCCCTTGAGTTTACTGTCCTTGGTCTTCCTTGGTTGCTTCTACACAACCCCCACATTAACTGGAGAGAAAGGACCATTCTCTCTTGGAGTACCCACTGCCTGGTCCCCTGCCTATATTCTGCTTACACTCCTCTGGCCCCTCTTTTCACCAGTGCTGATGAGACAACAGATCTTTCTAACGTGCCCCCCCAAATATCTGGACATTCGTTTGCTGTTCAGTAAGGCTCATGCTACCTCTCTTCCTCCTCACCAGCCCTATGACTGCACCATAGAGCTGTTACCTGGAACTACATTTTACCCAGGGGTCATATCTACTCTCTTTCCCCCTTGGACTGAGAGGCCATGGACAAATGCATCTCTAAGTCCCTCTCACCTGGCATCATTTATCCATCATCATCTCCAGCAGGAGCAGGGTTCTTCTTAGTGGAGAAGAAAGACAAGTAAGTGCCTCAGGCCCTGCATTGACTATCGGGGACTTAGTGCTATTACTGTCAAGAAGCGCGATCACCTACCATTCATGTACACTGCCTTCGAGGAACTTCAGGGGGCTCAGTTTTTTTACCAAGCTGGACCTCTGCAACACCTACCACCTGATATGAATAAGAGAAGGAGACAAGTGGAAGATAGCATTTAACACCCCTACAGGCCAGTATGAATATCTGTTTATTTTTTTCTTTGAGCTCACTAATTCCCCCTCTGTCTTTCAAGCCCTGATCAATGATGTCTTATGAGATGCCATTGCCCAGTTCATCTTTGTTTATCTTGATGATATCCTCATCTTCTCCCCCAAATTGGAGATCCATCAGTTCCACATAAGACAGGTCCTGCAATGACTCTTAGAGAACCAGCTCTTCACCAAAGCAGAGAAGTGAGAATTTCACAAGCACACCATGTCTTTCTTGGGCTTTGTGATTTCCCATGGGGTGGTCCAAATGGACCCCGATAAGGTCAAGATGGTCTCTGAGTGGCCTTTTCCCTCTTCCCATAAGGAACTGCAGCACTTTGGGGGGTTTGCTAACTTTTATTGAAGGTTTATCAAAATTATAGCACCATTGCCACTCCCCTGACCAAATTCACATCTTCCAAGCACCCCTTCCCATGGACTGACCATCCTGACAGAGCCTCCTCTTCTCTTAAGTGCAGATTCACCATGGTGTCAGTTTTTATCATCCCTGACATTTGGTTCATCCTCAAAGTGAACACCTCTGACATGGGCGTCAGGGCTGCCCTATCCCAGAGGTCAGCCAGGGATAACAAGGTGCACCCCTGTGCATTTTTTTCTCATTGGATGACTTCAGCAGAACACAACTATGGCTGTGGTGACCAAGAACTATTAGCTATCAGGTTGGACCTGGAGGAGTGGAGGCATTGGTTGGAGGGGACTGAGATTCTATTCATCATATGGACTGATGATAAGAACCTCAAGTACCTCAGGTCTGTTAAACAACTCAACAAATGCCAAGCCAGGTGGTCATTGTTTTTCTTCCACTTCAATTGTGTGCTCTCCTTTAGGCCAGGCTCTAAGAATGTGAAGCCAGATGCTCTTTCCAGCCAGTTTTCTCTGGATGCTCAGCAAGGCACTACAGAGCTCATCCTCCTTGCCCATTGTCTCGTGACCACTGCCCAACTCGACATAGAAACTACTAACCAAAATGCCCTGCCCAGTGATCCAGGACCAGGTAATATTCTTCCTAAATGTCTGTATGTGCCCCCTTGTGTGTGCTCCCAAGTGCTTCAGTGGGGACACAACTCCCTCCTAGCTCATCACCCTGGGGCAGCCGAACCCTTGCCATCCTCAGGCAATGCTTCTGGTGGCCAAACATGCAGCAAGACATTAGGACCTTTGTGGTGGCTTGTGACATCTGTGCTTGAAACAAGATGAGCAACCAACCTGCTGCTGGACTATTAAGGCTCTTACCTGTACCTCACTGTGCTTAATCCCCAGCTACAAGGGTAATACTTGCATCATGACCATTGCCGATTGCTTCTCTGAGGCTGCTCACTTCATTCCCCTCCCTAAGCTACCTTCAGCTAAAGAGATGGCATATCCATTTATCAACCATGTTTTCTGGATTCATGGTCTGCCTAGGACACTGTAGAACAGGATAAAGCGGGTAGAGATAATGAGATGAGATGAGATGAGATGGTCTGCCTATAGCCATTGTGTCCAACAGAGGTCCCCAGTTCTCCGCTCACTTCTGGAAAGAGTTCTGCAAGCTCACTGGGGCCACTCCCAGCCTCTCCTCCTGTTACCACCCCCAGACTAATGGGCAGACAGAGCATACTCATCAGAAGCTGGAGGTCACTCTATGATGCCTAATGTCCAGTGAGTCTTCCTCCTGGTGCCAGGCACTCCTGTGGATTAAATACACTCACAACAGCCTTCCCTCATCATCCACCAGGCTGACTCCCTTACAGTGTTGCCTCAGTTACCAGCCCCCTCTTTTCCCCAAACAGGAGGAGGAGGAGGCATCTGTCTCTTCAGCCCAAGCCTTTATCTGATGTTATCGCAGAATTTAGGCACATACCAGACATCACCTATTACATGCCAATCATACATACAAGAGGATGTCTGATCAACATTGCAGGCCAGCAACTAGGTCATTTTGTCCATGGCCAATTTCCCTCTCAGGATTAACTCACAGAAACTGGCCCCCGGGGTTTGTTGGCCCTTTCCTATTTCTAAGGTCATTAACACCATGACTGTGAGATTGGTATTGCCCAAGTCCATGAGGTGGCTTGACCCATTTTTTCATGTCTCCCAACTGAGACCCCTGGTCTCCAGCCCCTTCTCCCCCCCTTACAAGGCCCCTCCCCTTCCAGGATCATTGATGGAGGGGAGGCCTACACAGTCAGGAAACTACTAAAGGTCCATCATAGAGGTCGGGAGTTAGAATATCTGGTCGACTGGGAGGGGTACAGCCTGGAGGAGAGGTGTTGGGTGCCAGCGTGTTTCATCCTCGACTCTGCACTCCTCAGGGATTTCCACTGCAAGAACCTGGGAGGTGCCCATAAGAGGGGGTACTGTCATGATCAAGCCTGGATGTTCCAAATCCTGACCTGTACCTTCATGCTCCACTCTGAGCACTCCTGCTACACATTTGCTATTAGCCACAATATATAAACTCACCAAGGAGAATTAATCACCATGGATGAACACTTGCTTTTAGACTTAAGTTCACGTTCATTCTCTCACTCTGTTCCCCAATTTGGATTATGTTTTTGGACAACAATTTTGCCTGCCAATTTTTGGGACTTGTTGCTGGGACTTTGATTCAGGACTTTGTTACTGGTTCTGGCTCTTGGATTACATTTTTTGGACTATGCTTTTTACCTGCTGAATTTGGGGTTTTGTTACTGGGACTTTGACTTGGGACTCTCTTATTTTTTGGGCTCCACTTATTTTTTTTTTCCTGGGATGATCATCTGTCACTCTGCCCTTGCTCTGTCTTCCTGAATTTCTCTAACTCAGTTTCAGACTGTGCTGCTGCACCTACTTCCTGCCTATTCTCCTTACAAGCCAACTCATCGGGTAAGCCTCAGTTCATTTCCATCCGTCCATTATCTGTAAATGCTTATCCTGTGCATGGTCCTGGACAATCTGGAGCCTATCCCAGCTGATGATGGGCAAAAGGTGGGGTACACTCTGGACAAGTCACCAGGTCATTGCAGCAGTTCATTTTCAGTAGTTGCATATTGCGTCCAATCTGTTCCTGTGGCCTCAGGGTAATGACAGAGGGCATTAATCAGAGATGCAACAAAGCCACCAAAGATAACACTGAAGGAGTTGCAAAGATCCACAGTGGAGATGGGAGTATCTGTCCATCAGACCACTTTAAGCACACTCCACAGAGCGGGGCTTTATGGAAGAGTGGCCAGAAAAAAGCCATTGCATAAAGAACAAAAATAAGAAAACAAGTTTGGAGTTTGTTCAACAGCATGTGGCAGACTCCCCAAACACATGGAAGAAGATTCTCTGGTCAGATGAGACTAAATTTGAACTTTTTCACCATCATGGGAAAAACCATGTGTGGCGCAAACTCAACACTTCCCATTTCCGTGAGAACACCATTCCTATAGTGAAGCATGGTAGTGGCAGCATCATGCCATGGGGATGTTTTTTTCATCTGTAGGGACAAGAAAGCTGGTCAGGATTAAAGGAAAGATGGATGGCACTACATACAGGGCAATTTTGGAGGAAAACCTGTTTAAGTTGGCCAGAGTTTTGAGACTGGTATGAAGGTTCATAATCCAGCAGGACAATGACCCTAAACATGCTGCTAAAGCTGCACTGGAGTGGTTTAAAGGGAAATGTTTGAATGTCTTGGAATGGCCTAGTCAAAGCCCAGACCTCAATCAAATTGAGAATATGTGGCATAACTTGAATATTGCTAGACACCAATGCAACTTATCTAACTTGAAGGAGTTGGAGCAGTTTTGCCTTGAGGAATGGTAAAAATCCCAGTGGCTAGATGTGCTAAGCTAATTGAGACATACGCCAAGAGACTTGCAGCTGTAATTGCAGCTAAAGGTGGCTTTACAAAGTATTGACTTGGGGGTGAATACCTATGCACACTCCAGATTTTTGTTTGTTCATCTTAATTATTGCTTGCATCACAATTAAAAAAAAAACAATTTGCAACTTTAAAGTGGTAAACATGCTCTGTAAATAAAAAGGTCATGACCCCCCCCCAAAAAAAAAAAAAAATTAATGTTAGCCTGCTTTATTCATTCAACTGTCAGCAATTATGTGTATTTGGGGATATTGTCCTTTTGGAACACCCAATTGTGTCTAAATTTCTGATGGTTTGGGGTCATGCTGAAGAATTCTGAGGTAGTCTTCCTTCTTCATTATTCCATCCACTTTGTGTAATGCACCAGTTACATGAGTAGCAAAACATCCCCAGAACATGATGCTCTCACCACCATGTTTAACAGTTGGTACAGTATTCCTCTGTATCTCTGGCCATTGTGGGCAAACAACTCAATTTTAAAACTTTCCTCCAGAAGTATTTTTCTTTGTTCATATGGTCAGGTGCAAACTTTAGTTGAGCTTGAAGGGGTCAATTTTGGAGCAGGGGCCTTCTATCTTGGATGGCAGACTCTCAGTCCTTGGTGATGTTAGTGTCTCCGTCCTTGATGACTCATATTCTAGCAACTTCTGGTTCATGGCAAGCCTGTGCCTTGGCCATTCTGGAGATGTTCCTGGCCATCAGAACAAATTTCCTTTCAGCAAAGGGTGACAGTTTGGGTCATCTTCCAGCAAAGTGTCTTGGTGAAATGGTTACACCTCCCAATAACTTGTACTCACATACAGTTGTTTGAACTGATGATCTTGGAATCTGCAGTTGAAGAGTTTGGTTCCAAAATGTGATAAATCTCATCTCATTATCTCTAGCCGCTTTATCCTGTTCTACATGGTCGCAGGCAAGCTGGAGCCTATCCCAGCTGACTACGGGC
>JAPEIY010000002.1:23286853-23300299 GCA_026122135.1 Cathorops aguadulce | reverse complement strand
ACCGCATCACTGCGGAAGCTGCACCGATCCGCCTGTCGATCTCACGCTCCATCCTTCCCTCACTCGTGAACAAGATCTCAAGATACTTAAACTCCTCCACTTGAGGCAGGACTTCTCCACCAACCTGGAGAGGGCAAACCACCCTTTTCTGGTTGAGAACCATGGCCTCGGACTTGGAGGTGCTGATTCTCCTATTTCCACCCCTAGTACTGAGACAGTTCTATGGGTGGAAAAAACAAATGCCTTGGTGATAAGAGAGAAATGGACAGATTGGTTCAAGATTTTTTGCCAGGAAGGATATAGTAACTCATATAATCACTCTTTACAACCATGGTGAGCAGAAAAGCATCTCAGTATGCAACTGCAGAACAGAAGAACACATTGGGTTCCACTCCTGCAGCCAAGAACAGGGATTTTAGAATCAACAAAAACAAGTTCCTATTAAATTGGCCAGTGAGGGTGTGTGTGTATATATATTCCATTTAAACATTTGGACACACCTTCTAATTCAATGTTTGTTCTTTATTTTTTATTAATTAAAAGTCACTTCATGTCTTAAAGTAATGATGGATGTCGTTTCTCTTGACTGAGTTGTTCAGTTCTTGACGTAATACAGTACGAATTACTACAGCTGTGGATGGAACAGGGCTATTTATTTATTTATTTATTTATAGTATTGTTATTATTCATTATTTACTGTTTGATGATTTCAAATGCATTAAGGCGGCAAGAAACTCGTCTACTAATTACCTTTTGACAAGGCACACCTGTTAATTGAAAAGCATTCCAGGTGACTCCCTCATGAAGCTGGTTAAGATAAAAAAAAGAAAGAAAGCAAGCACAACTTTATTCATCACACACTTGTGAAATTTCCTCTCGGCATTTAACCCATCTGAAGCAGTGAACACACACGTGAGCAATGAGCGCACACACACACCCAGAGCAGTGGGCAGCCACGCTAACAGCGCCCGGGGAGCAGTCGGGAGTGAGGGGCCTAGCTCAAGGCCATCCCATATTAACCTAACCGCATGCCTTTGGACTGTGGGGGAAACTGGAGCACCCGGAAGAAACCCATGCAGACACGGGGAGAACATGCAAACTCTGCACAGAAAGGCCCTCGCTGGCTGCTGGGTTCGAACCCAGAACCTTCTTGCTGTGAGGCGACCGTGCTAACCACTACACCACCGTGCCGTGCAGAATAAAGTGCAGTACAACAGCTTCACACAACATTTCAAGTAATGAACCTGTTTTATAACTCACTAACTAACAGCTTCAAATGTTGTTTCTGGACTGACCAAATCTGCAGTCCAGGTGCATTTATACAACAAATAACTGAACCGCCTTGTTTATATGCAGCCGGAGAGAGGAAGATGGCAGTCCGAGAGTTCCCTGTCCCGCTCACTCAAACGCGCGGTCTGACGCATGCGCAATTTGGAGCACAGGACTCACGGCTTTGGGGTATATTTTACCGTATTTTTCCATGTAATGGTTGTTACTGTTAACGAATAGGTAGCATATGTATAATTTACCCATTACTTTATAATTCCTTGGTTGACTGCAGTAATCGAGTAAATTTTATATGGTTTGCATAGACTATATTTACCACTCTCCAAAATCACTTCTTACAGTGTAATAATACATATAGCAGATGTCCCCCACCTTGTTAGATTTTCTAAGTTCTCTTATGATATATACTACTGATGTAATAACACATACTACATATAGAATGAGTCATGTCTGAAAGAGGCTGGAAAGCTCTGTACCAGGAAATGTTCTGAGCTATCCAGCCAAATAAGAGTGCGCAGTGTGTGCATCCGGGGGCAAATCCTGAACCCCAACCACAGCAGGCTGTCAAGAACTCTAACTATACCTCTAACATGGCCCATGGTAATGGAAGTGGTGGGAGGTTTAAATAAACTGAAAGAACAACATTTAGATCACTGAGAACCCTGGAACCCCCAACCTTTTCTAGCCCCAACCCTCAGGTTCTTTTCTTGGCGGGGTTTTGGGATGTGCTGCCGATCAGTCCATCTCAAACTGGACTAGGAAAAACAAATGCAAGTGCAAAACTGGAGTGTATTGTGTTTCAATGTCTCCCGGTCTCAGCGGGGCAGGGTGCCCCCCTGTGAGTGACCAAAATGATTTGTACTGTGCATCGGCTGACCCATGGCAGCTTCAAAAAGCAGGAAGGGGAAATATTTGGAAGATAGAGAGGTTAGGAGGAGTGGAGGAGTCAACAGGAGGCAGAGTGATGGGAGGATGAGAGGAGGATGAGTTGCAGAGGGAGGAGAGAGGAGGCCTTATGCCAGTGATGAGCAATTTTACAACTATACAGTTTGATTTACAAAAGTGCTTGGCTGGAGATTTGGAAGAATGAAACACATAGGCCAGTCAAAGATCATTTGATACAAGAATGAGATCATAGGACTGATAGGAGCATAGAATTTTTCATTTTCCAACTAAACGAAATAATTCCTCAAGTTAAATCATTTTGTTTTTGTAGTTAGGGTTATTTTGGCTATGTTCTGTGTGATGTCAGCCTTAGTTGAGATCCTTGTTTTACCAGTCAAGTCGCCATCTTTGTAACACCAGAAAGGCAGACAATGAAAAAGAAGAAAAGAAATAAAGAAAGAAAGTAAGAAAACTAAGAAAGGAAAACATCCTAACCCTGAAAGGGTGATACCAATCATTACTGGCCTTTCCCCCCACTCATTCTCCTTCTCTGCTCCCCTCAGCTCCCTCATCCCTTGTACTGTAGCTGCTTGCTGGAGGAAATTTTACCACTTGCAAGCACTGCAAAATGATCACTTCTCAAGCAAAATCAATTGGACAAATTGACATGACATGATATTCTAGAATGCCATCATCAATGACAGTGAGGAAACTAGATGGATGGATGGATGGATGGATGGATGGATGGATGGATGGATGGATGGATGGATGGAGTAACTTGTTTTTCAGCCAGCTGCAAAACAATTGACTCAGAATAAACACTTCATCTGAAATGTAGAATACTTTGCAAATAGAGAGAGGTCCACCATCACAAAATCTTATTTATATCTTTTTTTTTTTCGTTGGTTGTTTTGTTTCAGCTTTAGACATGCGTGTATTAGCCCAACCTGTTCCAAGTTTGATAAGCTCAGTCATCAGCTGGCCAAATGGACCAAAAGTGTCAGTACCAAGGAAACCCGTGAATTGTTTGCAGTTATTTGTATAGTTGTTTGCCATTTCATAGTAATAGTGTGAAAGCAGTAGTCATTCTAATAAAAAAAAAACTAATTACATGATAAATTTGTTGTGTTCTTCCTGCTTTTAATTTTGCAACTTTGTATCATCACTGCCTAATAATCATTCCTCACTTTTTCAAGCATCTCAATAACCTACAAAAAAGGCAAGAAAAAAAAGCAGGCCTTACATTAAAATTGGTCTCTATATGCAGAGACCAATCCTTCTCTCTACAGTGTCTCTCGCCTGTCTTGCTGTTTCTGTCGGGTGTATGAGCATCCCTTTCTCCTGAGGTGGGCCTCTGTGTATTTTCAGCCATGAGGAGTGTTCTTTTAGTAGGGGGAAGCTGTCATGACCCCCACAGACACTGAACATGAAACTAGAGATGGTGTGTGTCACTCGGATCTCAGCTGGAACAGCGGTGGTGCCATGACCTGGGCTGCACAGTACAGCATGTGGCAGGCTCCTCTCAGTCCGCCTTTCAGGTCTCTCTGTCTGTGCACAGTAGAGGAAAGGCCACTGTGCCAAGCCACCTGTGGCTACATGCATGTCTCAAAAAAACACCTCCATCTGCACACTAAGCAGTGTGCTGACAATATTAACCTGCTTAGCACCATGTTTTTCTCACTGTGTACATATGGTTTTAGTGTAAAGGAAGTTCTCGTGGATGTTTCCTTGTTTGTTTGTTTGTTTGTTTGTTCTGACATGCCTTTTCTTAGAAATGTATGCGTTATGTTGCCTTGTCAGTTTTCATTTGCTCACCTACACCGAAATTCTATATACCAGACTGATTTTTTGAATGAAAAACAAAAAAACTGATAACACTTCAGAAGTCTTAACTCAGTTGTATGTCATATATAACAATGTAATCACATGTTATTGAGTGGCCATATATGTTTTGCAGACAAATAGGATGTGGTAGGGGTTGTTCATAGTTTTATAAGCCAGTATCAAGGATGTATCTAGGATGTATCTTTCTGTCTGTCAATGTCATTTTACTTTCTTCCTATCTTATTTCTCTCAATTTCTGTGAAAAACTGTCCCGCCTTTCCTCAAAGGCATTTACAGTACTTATCTCTCTTCTCTCCACACATTTGCCAATCAAGCTTTCAAACCAAGCTAGTTTATGCACAGTAATGAGTCCTATCCCTCAAAGAAATCATGGTAAACATATCATACTCACCATGATGACAGCAGTACCAACAGAAAAGGGGGAAAAAAACTCTCTGTAGTGTTAAGTGCTGCAATGTTGTGCTATCAAATGGAGTGTGAAGGCTTGGATAGAGGTTTCTGATTTCATTTTCAAGATCTTTTTCATGGCTTTATCCTGTTGCCATTTCCCAACCACCAAGCGTCTTCTTGTCAGTCACCCATACACCATATTTGCCTAGAGTTGGTGGTCAGTGCTAAATCACTGTATACTCTCTGGCCATATACTGTACATTTAATCATTGCTACAAATGATGAGATGGCATGGTAATTTAATAAGCTGTAATTCTAAGACTTAAGGGCTGTTGAATAGTTAAGTCAAAATGTGGAGAAATGCTTAAAAGTGAAGGAAGGGGGCACTTGGGGTGGGGAGCGGTCCGTTTTTGAGGGGTGGTGCCTCTCTGTGCTACCCATTTGGCTCCACCTCTGATGTTATGTCTTTGTTTTAGAAACCTGAGTAAAAATCTGTCCTGGCCCCACAAGGGAAAAGAACATTAGTTGAAGTATGTTTCTAATCCTTATTAACATTCTCCATAGTCATGCATGAAATATAGGTTTTGTACCATGTGTTTTTCTTTTTCTCCTCATGTATGTTTCAAAAAGAGACCCAATGCATACACCGCTGTGCATTATTTCATTATAGGTTTTAAATTCACCACATCTCTGAGAAAAAGAGACTGAGAAAATCTCTCTCTCTCTTTTGTATCATGGCTAATGATGTCATCATTTTGTAGTATTCTATTGTTCCTGTGTAAGAACTTGTGTTTTTATACAAGTTTTGCAGTTTCATTTTCAAAGTTATAAGAAAAATGGCATTTTTCAACAATTGCCATCATCACTCCATAACATTGTAATAGAACTGTTATTCTATCAGTGTATATAATCTTAATCAAAAGTGTCTATTTTTATTGCGTTCTAATTTGTATGAAATATTTATGAAACTTGATTTAGCTATACTAGTGTATTAATTTATAACGGTTACAGCATTGTCAATGCATTGTCAATGCCATGTTAGAAAGAGGCACAATTTGATTATAAGTCATATAATCTGTTTATTGAGACACAGTTGATGTGATATTGTTTGACCATTATGATCAGTTTCGCCTCTTCCTATTACTTTGTATATGTTGGGTAGTATGGTACAAAAAAGACCAAAATATGAGAAGCCACAAGAAAGTGTCTTCTGGAGGCAGAACAATGCTTCTATGACATTCATATCATCTTTCATAGATTTGCTTTAAATCTCCTCTTTTTCAGATACTTCAGGAAGCTATAAAAATGAGTTAGGAGCTCTATGAAGACTAACTTGCATATAATGCTATATCACAGACTCCAGCTTCTGTTTGTGATGGTCATTAGCTGACCATTGAGTGCTAGTACTACAGGCAATATCCAAGTTCATAACAACTTCGATAAGATGCAATTTTTTTTTTCTGTGATGTTTCTTAACCCTTTTGGAGTGAAGAAGTTCTTGAGCTCTTCTCTTTGGCTATAAAGGCAGAACTCTGATATTATGCTGACGGCAATTCTGCCATGTTGTGGTGTTTGATGTTATTCTGAGCAGGAACCAAAGTCTTTTGAAGCGTGGGGTCCATGCAGTCCAAGAGTGGTTCTGCTTATTGTTATATGTCATTCTCCCCTCAGCAGTGACCAGCAGGCCCTGATGTGCCCATAACATTTAACGGTGCCTTGGCAACCACAAATGGAAACTCTTACTTTGCCCCTGCAATCAATGATCGTTTGAGTCTCAAGTTGCATTTTTGCTGTATTTTTTCCATCTCTGCTCCTTTGTTATTTACAGTAATTATTTACCCCCTTGTCTTTGATACTTGTAAGCAAAAAAACATGGGGCTCTAAAACGGGATAGCAACAAAAAAAAAACTGTTTTATCTTATTAAGATTATTGATGAGATAAATGAAACAGGAAGGAACAACAACATTTGTCTTAAGTAATGCATGGTTCACTGTATATGTTGCATGTAGGAGCATGTAGGGGAAATGGAGGGAACATGGCAGAACGTGACTGGATGCTGTGGTTTGATGATATGGAGAAAGAACATGGTTTAGCTATGTGGATACTTCTGTGCATGCATGCGTTTGAGAGAATATGTTTTCACTGCAGGCTTTTGGGGTTTTTTTTTTTTATAACAGCTTTTGGGTGCAGGATCTGCTTTGAATTACTCACTGGGAGACTCCAATGCTAAACAATTCTGTCCTTGTGTCCCTTATTAAGGCAGCATTCCTGGTGAATACACTTTACTTCTACTTTACTATTGTACATCCATTATTCTATTGCTTATATATACTCAAAATGTTTCCTAAGGCAGAGTAACTGTCTAATGAAGCATGTAATGATTGTCACCTGAATAATGTAGTGTATGGAGAGCTGACTTTGTGAAGGTCAGAGAGAGAGAGCTTGCTCTGAAGTGTGCAAACATTCTTCAGCATGTTTATCATGTCTGAGCTGTCTTCCTCCAAAGAGAAAGCTGCCCTGCAGTGGCAAACCACCAGAGGCTGGTGAGTAATTGCAGAAGCAGCTGACATTTCAAAGCCCCAGTGGAATCACAGTGTCTCAAATGCATTCAGGTGTTGGGCTGACTGCACAACAGCGCTTGGTAATTCTGCTATGCTGATGACATTTTAGAATGCTAGGGGTGCCATTTTGACTACTGTTGTATTGATCAAACATGGCACAGACATGGAAAATAGAAGAAAGAATTTCATCAAGACTTTCTCAATATTGTGAGTTGAAATTGAAGGTGTTCATCATCTTTCCAGGAACAGGTGACAAATTACTAGCAGTTTGGTCTGGAGAGCGAGTCGGCCGATTTGTCCAATGCGTGATTTGATTGTGATTCAATTCGTGATTTCCGTGCAGACGTCTCGTATGAAATCCAAGAGGCACTAAAAGTGTCAAAGACAAGTAACCATTTATGTGGGAGATTCATAATGCCAGCAGGATCAAAGAGCTACTAAAACAGTGATATGTAAGGAAACAGAAAATTAAACACTGATTTTTTTTTTCTTCTTCATGATGTTAATCATGTTGGCATTCTTCTACAGCAGAGTGAAAGCCTTTTTTAAATTCAGTATTTTTTTATGCAGAAAAATAAAAGACATATAAAATAGTTTAAATACAAAAATGCAAGGATGTCTGTTCTTTTTCAGCGTTCCTGTACCTAAAATCATGATATTGTCTTTTCTTAGGCCTGGAGCAGTAACAAACATCATGTTTTGAGAGTTGTTTCTTTTCTTTTCTCCTCCGCTGCATTCTATTTCTTTGTCAGTTATTATGAGATTTTATTATAAAACAAATTGGAGGCTTTATCACCTGCAGCAGCAACTCATGCATATAATAGTCCTCTGCCAGCAGCACCAGTTGGGCTTTGTGGCTAGATGTGCAGAATCTGGTCCCTCAATATTGTTGGACCATCCCTAGAGAATCTACAAAGACCAAAAGGAGAGCTTTGTATTAGTAATGTAATAGTAGGCCTTACTACTCATATGCCATCTTCAACACTTCATCTGGCAAGCAGTGTTTTATCTCTACACGCTGTCAACCATGCAGGATTAAGATGATGATCTGCTGTCTGCCCCGTGTCATTGATCTTAGGCCCACCTTGTGTGCATGTGCATTAGTTTAAATATCTGGAGCTGTCCGAGGTTACACTGCCATGACTGTCTAAATACCAGGATTCCGGATGTTTTAAGGGGTGCTGTTCTTAAATTTGAGGCCTGTGATTTTTGCTTATTAGTTTTCTGTGGAAACACCATGATGAAACATTATTTTATGTGATTTATCTTGGAAATATTCATAAATCATTAATTCTGTGATAACACACAATAATGTGAAATTATTGCTGATTTATTAGAGCTTCAATGCCACACAAACCTAAGAAATGCAGCAGACCCATTTTGCCACATAATGAGAATTTACTTGGAATAAGGAATGAATGGGATTTCTTTCAGTTGTCAGATGGAGTATGAGTGTGAGTGAGGACTGGACTGGTGCTGATTGATAGTTGAGGAGCTTTATCCTTTTTGACAATCTTTGACCTTGTATTTCAATCTATCATTTACACTCTTTCAGTTTTAATTGGTATTTATTGCTTGTGAGATAAGTATGGGAAATAAGCCAGATCTCTTTCTTACTGATCTGTGAGGTGTGTGGATGTTGCTGGTGTTGTGTGATAATGTGAGTGTTTGGGATTCAGAATTGACCCTGCTTTCACTCCCCTGCGATCCCTCACTGAGGTTGTGATCTCTCGCATGTTATCATTATTTCACAGCATTTTTTCTTCCTTGATGAAAATGGCAACTTACAATAATTTATTTCCACACACACAATTGTATGTGTGAAAATAATAGAATATAATGCATGTTTCCACACACAATGTCCTCACATTACATTTAACCATCAACACTCTTTAATCATTTGGATTTTCAGCTCACCCAAAACACTAATTAAGAGCTATCTGAGAGTCGAACAATTTACAGAGAAGATGTTTGTGGGATCTTCCCCACACAGATGATGCACACATTGCTGTGTAGTGGCAGAACATTCCAAACCCAGCTATGTCCATTGTCAGCCTAAAGGGGGTACAGAAGAATCTAACTGCTTTGAAGTTGCAAATATTTCCCCTTCTACTGTTTTCTCTCTAGCACATTCTGCTAACCTCGCTCCCTCTCCTTTTTTCCTTCTCTTATTTTAACTTTTTGCCCTACCTATTTGTCACTTGTAAGAAGATGGCGAGGATGACGGATTACCTCTCTTAACACTCACATGGCTTTGTTTTGCAAGGATTAATGACAATACGAGAGCTTTCTCTTAGCCCAAACAGACAAATCGGAGCATAAATTAGATGATGCTGACATTCCAAAAGCATTTGGCCATCCACCAGAAAATTTTTAACATGATTTTTAAAACCTCTTTTGATTTAATGAAGGGCACTGAGGGATTATGCAAGCAGGAATACAAATATATATATATATATATATATATATATAAAGTGAACCAGGATAATTCAAAAAAGCATAAAGAATGTAGTGCTGTTGCTTTTACATGTTCATCATATCGAAATATGGATATATAACGATTGTCTTTGATTATCCGCCTTCATTAACACTAGCTAAAAGATATAGAGTTGAACCTATGCAAGAGTTATGGTTCCTTTTGACTTTGTCAAACTTTTGTTGTCAATTCAGAGAACAAAATTCTCTCTCTCTCTCTCTCTTTATTAATCAGTTGACCTTGTGCTCTGATACTCTGGTGGGGTACTTAGATACGTTTAGCCACGTCTGCGTCTCTGAACCCGCGGGCTGCCTCCCTCAGTGCCCACACCAGAGCCTCCGTTATTAGCTTTGGATCCAGAGAGAGTGGTGGCCGTCTTTTTCACCCCGAGGGAGATGTGCAGCCGGGATGAGAGATGAAGACAGGCAGGAGTGGTGGGGGAGAGGAGGGCTGCATGTGCTGTAATTACTCCATTGATATTCATTCCACAATAACACTGTCACTGTTCATTTGCATAAGGGCTGTTACCCCCTCACAGGGAAGCAGGTGAGCAAAGGCGCAGAAGCTGAGAGCCACAAGACTTCTGCGTTCTCTTTTAGACCATCTTCAGAAAGGAGAACCCATGTATTTAAAATGGCTATCTAATGTGTATGGTGCATTTCAAGAGTCTAAATCAAATTTGTTCTCAGATCTCTTAGCCATGCTGTTTGTAAAAGTCACGGCTGAAACTGAGCTGCTCGGTGCTGCATAGGTGCCAATAGCTTATTTAATATAGGCACTATGGCATCACTATGATCAGCAGGCAATGCAACACTGCAAACATCCATCAAACTAAGTCTCGGCGCCTTACAATGCACACATCAATCCTTTCCTCGAGGCACCAAGCATACTGGAAAGGTTGTGTGGATGTGTGTGTTTGTGTGACTGATCTTCCATCTTTGCAGCACAAGGTATTGGGGATGTTTATTTAATGTCACTGATCTTTGCCTTAGTGCCTGTGTGATGAGTATTGGTCATTTGCTGTCTCTGCTGTATTGCTTTTCCTCGGCAGGCCCTGTCCCTCTTTTCCTTCCCTTTAGAGTCAGACCCTCAGGTTCCACATCATTTATTGCTGTCAAAAGTCAGGGATGGTGAAAAAAAGATGGGATGACGTGTGTGTGTGTGTGTTGGGAGGAGAGGGTGGGGGTTAAGGAGAGACAAAAAAAGGGGTGGAAGGAGATGAGAGAAAGTGTCCTGGTGTGCAGCAGAGAGAGTAGCGACTCCACAGGGACCTAAACAAGCGAAACATAGACAGTTTAGTCAAATCGGAGCTGTTGAATATTTAATGGAGCCAGGAGTGTTTATTTAGTTAGCCTGTCGATTTTTAGTGCACTGTCAATAGCAGGTTCATGCACTGAGCCCTGATGATCTTTCGTGTCTCTGTTCCCTAGGGTCCAGACACTAAATGCAATTATAGCAGCCCCCCTCCTCTTTTCACCACCGCAATGTGTTTGATATTTTTACTGATCTAATTTGCAATCTGGTAGTTTATTGTTTGGCATTTTAGAGGTGCTCAAGTGGCGAGGCAAATTTGATTTCACCTCATAATTCTTTATAACATCATTAATGCAGTTAGCGCACTGGAGCAGGTCTTAAATAAAGACATGGGAATCTGTCAGTGGTTGGGCACATCTCTGCTTTTATTGTCTCTCCTCTCACTTTAAATCCAGTCATTCAAATTTTAATTAAAAATTGTCACCCCTGTTTTTTATCATTGTAAAATATGATACTACTATAAAAATGTGTTCCGTCTGAAATGATGTGCGTAATGTTTAGCAAATATTTTGGTGAGTAAAGACAAAACTAGCATAGCTGAAATGCTGTATAAAATTTATACATAATTAAAAGGTGTGTGCATGAGATTTTTTAAAATTCCCATTCCTGTCTGCTTCCAAAGAAATTCTGACCCATCCTGACTGGTCCCACAGTTATCTTTCTTGTACCCACCCACAGTATTTTCCTAATGAACTCTGGTTGGTTTTACTTACGAAAATATGAACAACCCAAACATTTAAAACTAGGAAAATGCAGTTAATGAAGACATAAATAAACATGATAAATGCATTTTGTGGTGCCACAGTATTGCAATAAGCCTTTTTTTTTTTCTAATCAGCACGGCCTGTATTTGGTCACGGTTTCATGGTTGACCATCCACATGGAAAATCCACCTGCTCCCATTTTTTGTTTGTTCCCATGGGATCCCAATTTTGATGCATATCTCTATTGGCAGGTACTCAAGAAATTGTCTTGAAACTAAGTTAGTTTGTAGAATTGAGCTGGTATTATTGGGGAAATGACAGCAGTATTTGCTAAATAACACCGAAGCAACAGAAGACATAGACTTTAAAAAATATCATGGTCCTGGACAATAGCCTAATTGTGATTTAAACCATACAGGTGGTGTGATGTTAACTATTGAGGTAGCAGTGCTAGCATCAGGGGCTCATTCAGTAGTAGCTTTAATATGGATAATGTGCAGGGCTCTTGTAAGGGATCTGTTAGCTGATGATGGATGAGAGGCAAGCCACCCAAGCCTGAGCCTTTCCTCACTTGAGAGTCTGTCAGCTTCTTGAGTGGATGAGCACAATTAGCACTGAAACCAGAGATCAGGCTAATCTGATGGCATGCTTGAACAACAGAGGGAGGGGAAGGGGGTGGGGCATGGGATTGGCCCTTTGCAACTAACTCCAACAGAGAAAAGTGTAGGTTCCTATCTACAGAGATAGCGAAAGAGAAAAATTATTCCACACAATTTCAAAACAATATTGATGAAAAGCTCACAGATTTTGTCTACAGATGTACTGAAATTGTACTGTTTACTGTACTCTCTACAGATGTTTGATATTATATATTAATATATCGCAAAATTTTCCAACCTCAGTATTAAATTTTTTTTTAAATTATTTAACTCAATATATTTGTTAAAAATGCGTGAAAAGTTGGTTTACTGGTGTGTGTCTGTGTTTGCACATGTGTGTGTGTGCATGTGTCTGTGCCTGTGTGTGTTGAGTTCAGCACGGGGCCAATGGTGCACATACCATGTGTGAGATGATATGTCGGGCACGTCACAGCAGTACAAGTGTGTTTCTCAAGCTAGCTACACATCAAAGAGCTGCAGTGTCCCTGCCCATCAGCATTGTGTGCGTGCATGTGTGTGGACGTGTGTGTGACTTAACCTGTTCTCACCTGATATATACCTGCCATTGCTTGAAGGATTAACTAGGTGTAATTGAAAGCCTCTTTGTTGATGGCTATTTTAACACCTTGAGGTAAGAGTCAACCTTTAGACTTATTTGGAATTCTGCATTTAACTATTATGAGAGTGTGGCTTTTTCATAGGCTTTTTCCAATGCTTCGTTGCATGAGGCTGCCATTTATTACACTGTAATACAATGAGGGGGAGGGGGGGGGAGAAAAACCACAAAATCGCAGCAGCCAAAACAACAAAGGCACCACATAGTGGTAGGATTACTGCCTGTCAATGCTTCTTTTCTTTTCTGTTTGTATAAAGAAGTAAATTATTATATAAGATTATACAATAAAAGTGCGAAAGTTTTCCTGTTATAATGACTATGAAAATAGAAATAACTGAACGTTTTGCAGAGAAAATGAAAAGAAAAAAAAATGAAAGAATTTACTAAGCACTTGTGAAGTAGTGTCTGTTACAGTATTCACATATTTGATTTTCTTGAATAAATAATATAAATAATATAAATAGTAATAGGTTTTAAATAATATAAATAGTAAAATAAAACACTCACATTTGTAATTTTATGCAGCACAATGTATTTAAAAAGAAAAAGTGATTCACAACCCTTAGTATGTTGTTCTTTTTTCTCATTCATTCATTCATTCATTCATTCATTCATTCATATATTGATATATTTAACAATTATTTACCAAAAGCGAAGTGATTATCGCTGAATATTGGCCGAAGCCCGAAGGGCGAGGTCAATATTCAG
>JAPEIY010000002.1:22609333-22620355 GCA_026122135.1 Cathorops aguadulce | reverse complement strand
TTCTGTTGGACCTGTTTATCTCTGCCTGGGAACTTAAATTGCTCTCCTGCCCGGACCTTTTTGACTGTTACCAACTCACTTACTCCCTCTTTCCCCTGACCCCTTCAATAAATCTATTAAAGCTAATCTGCATTTGGGTCTCTGAACCTCACACTTGTGTGAATATCTGATGTTTTAGGTGATATTTATGCAGAAATATAGAAAATTCTAAAGGGTTCACAATCTTTCAAGCACCACTGAATTACTCATTTCACTGCTTGAGCATTTTAATTACAGAAGTAGTTTTTGACCAGGTGTCTTTACTTTCATCTGAGTAATTTTCTTTAACTTCATACAGTACACTGACTCAAGTGAAAGGAGTAACAGTACTTTTACTCAAGGAGTGCATTTTGAAGTTTGTCCACTGAGTATGTAATGGTAAAAATCAAATCATGTTAATAATGTCCAATTGCACATGAGAAACCCTCGTACTAAAATACAGATAATGGGGTTGAGTGTCTACAATTTAATGTTAATCAGAAAGCACATCCAAAATCTTTATCAGCTCATCAGTTCTGTCATTGAGTAGCAGGCAAGGAACCTCTGAAGCTCTGACCTGGAGACTTATTTGGCAGAAGGGATATTCTTTGATACTTTGAGCTTTTTTTCATGCTTCCTTTACATGAAATAAATTATATACATGCTGTATAAAGGCTAACTGTGGTAGCAGGGGTGTGGCCGAGCATCAATCTGTGAATGGAGGGCAGAGTCAGGGAAGGTGAGTGGTCATGTCACTACACCTGTTGTCAATGTGTTTGTGTATCTCCTCCAGTGACCACGCCTTATAAAAGGAGTGAGAAGGGGAGGTCAGTGCCAGTGGCTTGCTAGTAGTGTGTGTGTGAGAGTCTGAGTTGTCTGCTGAAAAGCAGCAATAAAGGAAATAAGACGCAAAAAAACGCCTGCCATGCTTCTGTGCTCCACCCACATCAGGGTCTTTCTACAGTGGTGCTGAAACCTGGGAGAGTGCAGAAGGGAACAGCCCCATGGAGTCCTTGCCATTCAAGGACTTGATCCATGCCCTCGCCACAGCCCAGCAGAACCAGCACCAAGCGCTGGTTGCCCTCCGGAAGGAGCAAGAACAACGGTTCGAAGCCTTGGTGCTGGCCGAACAGGAAGACGTCAGGCATTCCGGCACCTGCGCGCTTTGGCGGGGCCTATGACTGCCACCGGAGCGGACACTCCCCACCTCACCCTAATGAAGATGGGGCCGCACGACGACCCGGAAGCCTTCCTCACACTCCTTGAACAAGCAGCAGAGGCATGGGGTTGGCTGGTTGACCAGTGCGTGGCACGCCTCCTCCCCCTGCTGACAGGGGAGGTGCAACTGGCTGTGCTGCAGCTCCCCGCCGACAGCCGGCTCATGTACGTGGACCTCTGACGAGCCATCCTCCAGTGTGTTGGCTGCTCGCTGCATTTCGAGGTCGGCTGATTGTTCACATTCGGTCAACAATTCTGGGATGCCTGCCAGTGGTGGCTGAGGGCAGACGACTGCGATGCTGAGGGAGCGATCGACTTGGTGACACTGGAGCAATTCGTCGCATGACTTCCAAAAGGAACCACGGAGTGGGTCCAGTGTCCTCGCCCGGCATCACTGGACCAAGCTATTGAGGGTGGGTGGAAGTATGGTAACTGGGTTTCCATTTCAGCCATGGGCAGGTGTGTCCCCAAATTAATAAGATGGCAGCAATTGCAGCCTGCCTGAGGCCCAAGACCAAAAAAGGGGGGTGAGACAGTTCCTGGGGCTGGCTGGCTACTATCGTAGGTTCATACCTAATTATTCAGATGTCACCAGCCCGTTGATGGATCTCACTAAAAAGGGAGCACCAGACCCGGTCCAGTGGCTGGAGCAATGTCAACAGGCTTTCTCTATGGTAAAGGCTGCACTGTGTGGGGGGCCATTGTTACACTCCCCTGACTTTTCTCTTCCCTTTATTTTACGTGTCATGCTGGGGGCTGTTCTGTCCCAGAAGCTGGAGGGGGAGGAGCGTCCCGTGTTGTACATTAGCTGGAAGCTGTCGATGCGGGAAGGCAGAAACAGCACGATAGAGTGCCTAGCCATCAAGTGGGCGGTCTTCACCCTCTGGTACTACCTGCTGGGCCGCCCTTTCACCCTCTATTCAGACCACGCACCCCTCCAGTGGCTCCGCTGCATGAAGGATGCCAATGCGCGGATCAACTGTTGGTATCTTGCACTCCAGCCATTTAAATTTGAGGTGGTCCACAGGCTGAGGGCACAGATGGGGGTGGACTTCCTATCTAATCAAGGGGGGGGGGAGTCAATGTAGCACCTACGATATGCAGTGTACTCAGGACCAGTGTGTAGGTTCGATAAGAGGAGTAATTATGTACGTAAAAAAGAGACCATGGACTGTTTTAACTGCTGGTGTACTTTCATTGAGAATTGTATGAAAATAGCTACACCAAGATGTGATTATGCACATGAAATGCAAACATCAATTGCAGATAACATCAAAAATAAAATAAAACATCAAATATTTGGTGGTATTGTTTTATATCCCCCTTTTTCCCTATAGGGTTTGTTCAAGTATTCAGGTTTCAGTTGTTAGTAATCAAACTAAAGGTTATTTTATCCTCTTTTTAGGATGAAAATTCTATTTTTCTAATTTTAGGCCTATTTTAATTTAATCCCCCCTTACTTTTTTTCTTAACCTTCAAGCGACCAAGGTATTTTAGCGACTAATATGACTGGGTGGGGTTATTTATAACCCTGCTATATTCAGTACATGAATCTGGATACAGAGTTATTTTCTCTTGGTTTTACATACATATTCCACTTCCTGTGTTTTGAGAGTTACTATAAAAATATATAAATGTAGATAGGTATGGTTTTCAACAAGTTTTAATGTAGAAGGAAAGCAAAGAGATGCAGTATAAGAATATAATGTAATCTAGAGTCTTTATGTCTGACTGGAACATTTACTTAATTCAACAACAATGACAAATGTATCATGAAAAGAAAAGTATAAGTAAGAACATCCATTGCAGTGTTGATGGGATCTTTGTAACGTCAACACCAGTGACTAACCAATATGCTCATACTAGCTAACATGCTATTTATAGCGGATATGCTGATCGTAAAATAATCCTCTCTGTCAATGATCTGTCTCGATGCTTCTGCAGCTGTAAATCTAGCTATTCTTGGTCTACTTGCCATAGTTCACTCCAACATAAGTACAACATACAGATAAGTCTCATCTCATCTCTAGCCACTTATCCTGTTCTACAGGGTCGCAGACAAGCTGGAGCCTATCCCAGCTGACTATGGGTGAAAGGCAGGGTACACCCTGGACAAGTCACCAGGTTATCGCAGGGCTGACACATAGAAACAAACAACCATTCACACTCTCATTCACACCTACGGTCAATTTAGAGCCTGCATGTTTTTGGACTGTGGGGGAAACCGGAGCACCCGGAAGAAACCCACGCAGACACAGGGAGAACACGCAGACTCCACACAGAAAGGCCCTCGTCAGCCTCTAGGCTCGAACCCAGGACCTTCTTGCTGTGAGACGACAGTGCTAACCACTACACCACCGTGCCGCCCCCATGCCAGGAACCTAAAAGTGAAAATTGTCGTCTTAGCATCCTAAATAGGTAGACAGCTAGTAAATTAGCTTGAATGTGCCATAAATAGACAAAAGTTGGAATTATACTTTTGTACATCACATTCTGAGTGAATTTAGCTACCTAGCTTGCTTAGGAAGTAGGTTGAATGGCTAAAAGTTTATGTATCATTTGCACATCGAGTGTGAGGGGTTCATTCTTTGAGCCTATTTTGGTATATTACAAACTGAGTTCACATAATGTTAAAGTTTTAAATGGAAAAATAGGACTGTGGGAAAATAAAATAAAAAAAATGTAATCTATTTACTAAGAATCACCTATTCAAGAGAAATTAGGCATTTAAAATCATGTATGCATGTACATGTTTATGTTAAGATTTGGCATTAAATAATCACATGCCCTACATAACACTGATGTGTCTTAAATATTGATATTGTATTTGCTAACCTACCTAACCGACTTGAACTTTTGTTTGGTGTTAGAAAGCCAACTTGATGACTATGCTGCAGCATACAGCATTTCATCCTTTCACCATATTCTGGCCTACTGATAAAGCATTCAGTAGTCTGCCACAAGAGCAGAAGAACTGGCTGTACAGTGAAGATCATCTTGACAAGCTGCAGGCCTACTTGAAATTTCACATAATTCGTGACCAGCGAGTAAGTGATCCTTTTAAATACATTATGTATACCAATTGGGCATTGATTGGAAGTTTAAAGGTATCAACGGGTGTGTTGATTTAGTGAAGGAACAATTTGGCAAGGAATTTAATTGGATCATTTTTGGCAGAACCCAAAAGTTGTTGACCAGGCAAAATATGTTTGCTGTTTTGCACTGGAGGTATGAATATAATGTGGCTAATAAACTCACCCAAATTCTTTTCTCTAGATATATGATCAAATTATCCTGTACAATATTGTTAATCTTTGTAATTTAATGCAAACAATTTTACAAAATATAGGAGTGGTCTGTATTTACAGATTTAAGAGCAAAGTGGAACCATATTACCATCTGCATAACTTCAAGTTTTGCTCTATAATTAGTCTTCAAACTTTGGGAGTTGGGGCCTAGTAGGTGGAATAATAGCAAATTATGCTAAGGAAAAAAGTGATTTTAAGTAGACTGTAATCCTAGAACAGTTAACTAACTAGGAATGTTTTTTTCATTTTTTTTTTATAGATTAAAGTAAGTTACACTGTGTCCTAAACTGCTTTTGTAAGTCTGTGTGGCATTACTGTATGTGCGATATAAATAACTGTATTATGTTAAAGGGCTTTTTATATACTTGTTACTTACTGTACATACATTAGCACTGTAGCACTAATACAAAACCTATAATACAGGAAACATGCCTTGGCTGGGGGGTAAAATTTAACATAAGTGGGAAATTGTGCAAATTCTTTTCTATTTAGGAGTTAGAGATTAAATGCTTTCTCACTGATAAGACTGTTTTTTAAGCAAATCACAGATAATGTACAGTAATTAAAGCTACAGCATGTAGGATTTATTTTTTTGTTTGTTTAAAAACTACAGGGTGTTTAAAAAATTTATATTATTTGAGATGTAAATATTCCAGAAACTACATACTCTAGGCAAATGAAACTGAAAGGCTTAATGTTGAACAATATAAGATTTATTCCTCAAAATGTGAATGAGAAATTCAAAGGTATGTGGATTCCATGAACGATTTCACAAATATTCAATATGCGCGTCACCTGAGACACAGACAGCTTTCCTCTTTGAACATTTTGTGCCATGTCCAAATCTGCATTGCAGTTGGTACATTTTTTAGCGAATTATCTTATGCTGCACAGTCTTGTTTGACTGTGATTCGTTTAATGATTTGTTTAATGATTCGTTTGCGTGTACTACAACACGCTAATATTAGCACTATTACAACAATTAATTTCTTAGTATTTAATGTTTTCATACTTTCTGTTATTGTAGACAGTTGCCATTGCTCTGCCGGGAGAAAAAACACTCCGAACAATGTATGGATCATCGCTGACTTTCAGCTGCAGTCAAGATGTAACTGTGAGTTTTAACTTTTTTCCTATTTAGCAAGTCAATAGCCCTATTATATACTTACTAGGTTTAAAATGTCTTTTACTAAGTTCACTTTGTGTAATTACAGTGTAATCCTAGTCATACTGGGTGTTTTCTTATTAATTTACACAATTTAAACACATTTAAGGAAAAAAACTCTGATAGTTTTTCTTGTTTTCAAGAAAAACTATACTGTACATACAGAAGTAGTAAAATAGATAAACATAAAAATAGGCAGTGCCTGGAGCACTAGTTCGACAGGTAAGCCAGCTTAGATACCACTGTATACCTCCTTGATTACTTCTGTATGTCTTTAATTTCTTAGTGGAGACTAGGCCTGTAATGATAATCAATAAATCAATTAATTGCACGATAACTTTTAATGAGCTTGATAACTTTTCCGGCCGCGATAATTTCTATTTGTATGCTTGCTTGTTTTCCTCTTTCACTCTCTCTCTCTACCAAAGAGACTGAATGTCAAAAGGCTTCTATCGGTCTCTACTGACTCCTCTCATTTCCGGGTCTCCAACCTTTTTTCCTCTGAGAGCTACTTTTACAAAATAAAAATGGCCGAGAGCTAGAGATGCACCGATTGACCGGCTGTCGATCGGAATCGGCCAATTTTCACGTGATTGGCCATGACCGGCGACCGGCCAGTCAAAATTAAAATATGTCGATTTTCTGCCGATCAAAACTTGTGTATCACAGAGATGAAAGAAGAAATACTCGTAATTTGCAACTAAAAAGACTGCAGCTACACTGGCAGCTTGAACATGCTTTCCAGTGCGATTGTGTTGAACCTGCGCAGAACGGTGTCAGTCCTGCGTGCCTTAGCACGTGCACCTGAAGGCGCGCCTTGGGTGTGCGCCTAACGAGCTCCAGCACGCACGCCATTAACAAATACCTGTCTTTAATCAATTAACTATGTTTGGGCTATTTAAGGACCGCGCCCAGGCAAGGATGATGCGAAGTATTACACTGCGTCTAGGAACGCGAAAAATCCGAAAAATAAATTTCTCCATTCGGAAAATCGGAGAGTTTCAAGAGTTTTGTCAAATATCCGGATTTCCGGAAGACTTTCATCCCTGCATTAGTAACCAACTGCCAATCGAAATCATTGGTTGTAATGACGTTTAAATCAGTTGTTTTACAGGAAAATTGCATTTGGCTGAAATTGTTCAAACTTCCTCGTAGGACTTCTTAGATAAGGAACGCCGTTACTTGCGCGCTGTTTGGTTGCTGAGGCTGTGTACATGTGACTAGATAAAAGGTGGGGACCGATTGGCTAATCCTTATTATATCGTCCAATCATTTAGCACGTGTTAAATTATAGCACATCACGTGGTTCCCACATGGTAAAATGGACCCTATGCTGTATGATATAGCATGATGACGACCGAAATGTCACGAGTCTAACATTGACAATGAAGGTATGTACAGCAAGAATGTGTTAATTTTTTGCAAAATAGTTTTAACAATGATTTAGCATTTCCTATCCATTTATTGGCCAGTTTTGCTGTCAAAAAAGCCCAAAGTCAGTCAGCTTCAGGAGGGACTTCATCTCCCTGGCCCCCCACCGGGGCTCCGCCCGCCCCACTGGTCAGACACCGATTCTACAGACTCTGAATTCTAATCAGCAAAGGTTTGAAAGGTTAAGAAAATACTTGGTGTAATTTGTTTTATATATATATATATATATATATATATATACACACACACACACACACACACACACACACACACACACACACACAAAAAAATCTATTTTCAGATGGACCATGGAGAGCTAACGATTGGCTGTTAGAAATTGAGAAATTCTTTTTCGGAGGGGGGCAGGCGGGCTTTGATCCACATAAGGGCCTAAGCGGCCCCCATGACCCCCAGCCTAATCTGTTACTTTTCACATTTCATCTGTTGTTTTCTATACTAATGAAAACCCTGGCTATGGTTCGAAAACACATGGTCAGATCAACATAATGATTGTTGCTTTGTACAATGAAAAAAAGTGTGGTTTTAGGGACATTAAATTCATTTTAAAATGTATAATAGTATAAAAGCAAATTGGAATAAACAATTTAAATACCACAATAAAAATCTATTTGTGAAAAAAAAAAAACTTGTGTGTGTATAAAGTCATTTAAATCCTTACCAGCCCAATACTTGTGAAAATTCGGTGACCATATCCTCACCACTTAACTGATAAAGATGACAGTAATCAAAATTAGCTTTGTATGAGTAATAAACAAAAGGCAAACAAAGTGTCTGGATATCTAAAACTAATGCATGAGGTGGAGGCAATGAACAAAATGAAGCAGTGCTTAGCTCACTTTTACAATCGTTTAAAAAGAGCTCAATCATGTTTACAAGAGAATGTGTACGGCTTGCTTGCCCGCTACCTATTTTTATACATTTCCACCGCATAATCATAGCAAAATACCTAACTGTGTCATGCAAAGTTCACATTATCTTATAACAAAAAATAAAAATAAAGACTTCTTGTACACACATGAATGTCAGTGCTACATTTCATTCAAATAATTCAAGGCTGCTGAAACAATTTCAACAAACCTGTGCTACCTATACATCAAGATGTAAACCAGACTGAAAAAAGAAAACAATATCCAATTAACGTCAGAGTGCTGGATGAAGCACCACCCACCTTCAGATGTGGAAACAGAGAACAATGAAATGAAGACATCCATCGCAGAAGAGCCAAAACACATCCGGAACTCAACGTCAGCCACTTGGGTACTGAGGGAAACACAAACACTTCAATATCTTCAGTCTGACAGATGAGAACAGGATTCAAGCAAAACAGACGAGTAGTCAGGACATGCAGCAGTAAATCACACACCTTCAGAACTGTTAGTGATTTCATCTAATAGACCAGTAAGACCAGCATCACGCCTACAAAGGGAGTCGGAGAACAGAAGCAAAATCACGGTCTTGGATCGCAGAGCTAATTACTGCTCAAAACTGGGATTTTTATTGTGAAATAAAACAGTAATATACTGCTGAAAGCTGCTACTTTACCAAAACATCACCTATATTCCTTAGCCATTAAATCTGCATTACTTTCTTCTATTTATGAAATTCCTGGAGGTTTGCGTGTGTATATATGTAAGTGCATGTGTACCAGGCTCCAGCGCTTCTCATCCACAAAGTATCTCTGTGATCCAGGAAGGCTGCTTTGCTGCTGCTCTCGAGGCGACTGTGCGGTTTCAGATTTTCCCTTGGAAAATGAAGCCTAGGAGTCCAGTGCTGGGATATCAACAGATAATTTGTTAGTGTCAAAAGTTATTTGAAATGGGTATTGGTTCATTTAACAACAAGAAAAGAGTTAACAGTTTGACTTAAGACTAGGCTGCTCTTATTGTCAGTAAATCATGAGCACACTGAATGGTAGGCAGGTTACTAGCAGTTAGTTCAGCTAGTGCCACCACTCTTAAATGGGAACCGAAGTCACTTTTAAACTCACTTTATTTCTTAAAGTGTTAATCAATTACATTTTTGATTTTAGTAACCTTATATCGTGACTCGTATAGGCAACTAATTGCAATTAAATCTTATACTTATCGGCCTATTCGTTTTTTAGCCATGTTGAATTTAGATCGTTTGGTCCACGGCAGGCGTCGCTCATCAGCGCGATCTTCATGAGACTTGTGCGAGACTTCAAAACGTGAAGCGTCAGCCAGGTGTCAGTGCCGCCATTTTGAAAACTGCTTTCCGAACAAAATGTTGCACAAAAACTAGTTGAAATGACGATTACTGCCTACTTTTTTCAAACTTTCCTGATTGCTGTCAAAACAAACAAAACTTCCGGCTGGATTACGTCAGCATTCGAAAGAGGGAGCGCGCGTCTTTTGACAACATTGCCAGATGTTGGTTACTGCGATTTCCGCTGTACGTTTTACTTCTGTCCTACGATGTCTCGCACAGGTCTCAACGAATCTCGTTTACGGCCATTGGTTTGACATATGGACTGATGTATTACAGAGCACATTTCAAACACTCATAACTTGCTATAGCAGTGACAAAATAGCTCTCAGAAATGCATTCCTATATTTAATAAAAATTAGAGAAATAGAATTTTGATGATAAAAAAACTGCCTTCAGTTGTCCCTTAAAGGGATCCTCCAGCGGATTTACTCTTAAACTTATGTTCAGTAAAAGTATTCCTTGATTTCGACAACCATTCATTCATTTTCGGAGACTAAATAGTGCTCTAGAAAAAATTTATTTTTATTAAAATACCAGACGGGCCTCCCACAGAAGTGATGTATGCAATGACAATGGCTTAGTGGAAGCTTGGAGCAACTCGGCTGTTTATATCCTCCGCTTACATCGTGATTTTGTTAGTTTTAAAAGTATGTTTACAGAATTTATAGGGTTTTAAATAAGTATGCCTCATTGCGCAGCATATAAATGCCAAAATGATGCTAAAGAGACAAAAAGATGCCTTTTCATCTTTTACCTGGCCAGAATCGTCCAACTATTCGCAAGAAATAGATTCGTGCCATCGGAAGGCCTCAAAACAATGTCTGCGGTGCCCTATTTATGCTCTGAACATTTTGAAATCATCCTATTTCAATGAATCGACAGAATTAAAAGCAAAGATTAATGGGGGCTTCCAGAATAAAAAGAAAGAAAAGACGAAGCCGTGCTAACAATATTTACCCATCGTTCAGCTCCAAAAGTCCACCAATGCAGTGTCGAGAGGCAACAGAGACAACACCGGGAGGTTAGTTTAGACTTTGTTCTACCATCATTCTTTGTAGTATACAGGGATACAGCCCAAGTATACAGCCCAAGAATTTGAGAGATGCACATTTGCACTTGCAGAAAGATTTTCACTAATTTTATCACTATAAAAGATATTCACTAATTTAATCGCTATGGATTTACACTGGGGTATAGAGCGCGCCGAGCTCTTTCCAAAGAGAGCAGCCACAGCCCGCTATGACCATGGCTTGGCCCAGTCTGGTGGTTGAGCATGGCTATAGCCCATGTCAGCGGCTAGCAGTAAAGTAAACAAATGCCCCATGACCGATGTCAAGTGGTGCACATATATTTCTGCACGTACATCGGTCTGGATCTCTCCCTGGTATATTAACAGTGTCTCACCTACTGAATTGCAAATCGGCATTCCGATGCGTTGTAGGCTCTTCAGCATATATTGGAAGACAATACGGATAATAAAGACTAGACAGAACTCGATGCCAACGGCGTCGATGGGGGTGCCACCGCCTGGTAGACTACACGCCTTAAGTTGTGATTTGGGGATGGACATTTGACCTCACAGTAATCTTGACCTGCTGAAATTACTTGTATTAGCCTTGGAGATATTGTGTT
>JAPEIY010000002.1:22095662-22106701 GCA_026122135.1 Cathorops aguadulce | reverse complement strand
GCCCTGTCCAGGATATTCTCTGCCCTCCAGGAGGAGTCTAGTATGCCTGAAACCATCCTCCCTCCACGCTGTCTGGTGGGGGCCGCTGTACTTGAGGTAGAGACATTGGTGCAGAAGGCCCTGGAGCAGGACCCCAGAGAAGGCAATTCAAGCAACATACCACCTAATCATCTGCTTGTTCCCTGTTCTGTGTGAACCCAGGTGCTGCAGTGGGGTCATGGCTCCAAGTTGGCTTGTCATCCGGGAGCTGCTCCTGGCACTCATCCAACAGTGCTTCTGGTGGCCATCCATCAAGGAAGACATCCAGGAGTTTTTGGCAGTCTGCGACACATGTGCTCAGAACAAGAAAGCCAATGGACCCCCTGCTGGCCTGCTAAGACCCCTCCCGATTCCTCTTCGACCCTGGTCTCACATCGCCCTGGACTTCATCACAGGACTCTCCAACTCAGGTGGCAACACATGCATCCTCAGTTATTGACCAGTTCTCCAAGGCAGTCTATTTTGTCCCTCTGCCCAAGCTTCCCACAGCTAAAGAAACCACCGAATTACTCATCCTTCATGTTTTCTGCCTACACGGACTCCCCACTAACATCGTTTCTGACCGGGGTCCTCAGTTCACTGCGCAATTCTGGAGGGCCTTTTGCAAACTCATTGGGGCCTCCTGTAGCCTCTCCTCAGGGTTCCATCCTCAAACCAATGACCAGGCGGAACGGGCAAATCAAGCTTTGGAGGTGGCACTCAGGTGCATGACATCCAGGGATGCCGCTTCTTACTCGTACTTACCTTGGGTCGAGTATGCTCACAACACTCTCCCTTCATCTGCCACAGGCCTCTCTCCCTTCCAGTGCTACCTAGGTTATCAACCACCACTCTTCCCCAACCAAGAGGAGGAGGTCGCCGTACCCTCAGCCAAGACCTTCATACACTGCTGCAGGAGGACGTGGGCATCGACTCGGAGAATATTAATTTGCTCCACCCTAGTATCCAAGAGGCAGGCCGACAAACTCTGCTCTAAGGCACCCACTTACAAGGTGGGGCAGTGAGTCATGCTCTCCATGCACCATCTGCCACTCAGAACCATCTCCCGCAAGCTGGCACCCAGATACCTAGGACCCTTCATCAGCAAGGTAATCAATCCATGTTCCTTCAGACTGGCATTACCACTCACCATGCGACATATTCACCACACTTTCCATGTGTCACAGCTTAAACCTCTGGTCTCTAGTTCTTTGTTAAACAAACGGGACAAAAAAACCCCAAACTGTTCTTCTCCAATTTGGCATTCCATTATATCTCTTATTCTTTTGTCCAGAATTCTCTCCAGACATTTTGGCCAGCTTTCTATCTTCTATAGCCTCCTGAGAACCAACCCATAGACTTGTGTCCTCTGTACTTGACATTTGTTTTATGTGCACACCCTCTTACTCTTTCAAGTTATTCACTTGAATCCTGATGTCTTGTAAAGAGTACATCCTGGGCTTTCCAATAATATATCATCTGACTAGGAGGGTTGCTGGGAAATTCCTAGTAAGGAAATCACAACAAAAGAGAAATTGAGAGACACATTTTTTTTCTTGGTTCCCAGGAGGATATAATGTGATAGGGTAAGTGAGAACCATGTTTCAAAACAATTATATATTTCTCATTTCTGGGAACTGTTTCTAATTACCAGCCATCAAATAATATTTTATCCAATTTTATTACTTTACTTTGCGGTTCTGTTACATTCCAGAAAGATCAAGAGTTTTATCTATGACATAGCTGGGACATAGTGCTGCTGTCTGTCAAAATGGGGTCCTTGAATTGCCATTTTCATTAAAATGTTTATAATAATTATAATGTATGATTTTCTGGGAAATTTTTCTTTTAGTAATTTAAAAATCAGAATAAATCAGGTATATGTGCAGACCACTGTTAACTTATTTCCAATGCAAAGACTGAGAAGAAGAAGAAGAAGAAGAAGAAGAAGAAGAAGAAGAAGAAGAAGAAGAAGAAAATGCATCTCTATTGTCCAGTGCCATACTATTTGGGTTTATTTTAAAAGTCATTAGGTCTTCATGAAAGTAAAACATCTCACACTGGTGCAACTTTTTTTGTCCTGCAGGATGCTAGGCCCCATGCATGCACATTCTATTCATATCTGTAGTTGTCTTTGTTTATTAGCACAATCTGAATAATGGATTCACATTCGTATCTCTAATAGATAATGCAATTAATTTTTTTCCAGGACATAGCCACCTGGATAGACTGCTGTTCCAGGACAGTTTGGAGTTGACACTCCTTAGTTGGGCATAGCCATGAGGAGTGATAGGCAGTGGTGGTGGTGAGTTAGCAAGTGTCATTATATCCTCATCCAACAATGTCTGTGTGTTCTGTCTTGACAGGCGGTTCTGGTAAAATTCATGAATACTTTCATGGGACACATCTCTACCCTAAAGACAGACAGGAGAAAAAAAATAAAGAGGATAGTGCTTTTAAATTATTTTACAGAATGTGAAAAAGCTGTCCATGTCCTCTTCAAGCAAAAAATTAATGACTAAAGGCACTTTTTTTTTAGCTTAACATAGTGTTATCTGCGATTTGCTGATGTGTTCCCAACCCCTCACCCGAAGTCAGATAGGATTAGTTCCAGCTCCCCTGTAACCCTGAAGTATAAGTGGTATAGAATAGGGATAGATGGATGGATATTGTCAAGACTGTGATAATCATGTACCTTGTTCTGTTGTTGGCTCAGCAGTGCCCTTTCCAAACGCAGCACCTTTGAGATGTCTAAATTATCCTTACAGAATGAATTCAAACCCTCTGTTATATCATCAATAAGTGACCGGAAGAAGACCAAGCTAAACTTCAGACAGTCAATAATCCGCTCAAACATTGTAGCTGTGAGACAAAAATAAAAGAATATTTTATAGGCAGACCTTTTGAAAGAATCATGTTCTATGCTCACAAGCATTATAGAACCCCATTTCCAGAAAAGTTGGGATATTTTCCAAAATGCAATAAAAACAAAAATGTGTGATACAGTATATTAATTCATGTGAATCTTTATTTAACTGACAAAAGCACAAAAATATTTTCAATAGTTTTATTGACCAACTTAAATGTACTTTGGAACACTTCTCTGACTTTTGGGGAAGAGAGGAACTGTAAGCAGGCTTCAGAACAGATGTGTTCTTTTTATTTTGATACTTTTCAGTGATTTTATAATGACACACTACATGTGACAGGGTGTCACAGTTCTCTCTCATTCCTGACTGTCTGAAAGACACATTGAGACACAGGTTAATAGACAGGCAGTAGTTAGACACAAGTGTATCTCATCACCTGTTATGTACTGGTTCAACCTGCCTCATCACCATTCACAGCTAAAGCTTGACCATGCCCCTGCTGCTACATACCCCCACCGCTCGACTCAGGCCAGGGAGCCATCTGGCCTGCAGCTGACTCCCCCTCCTGGCAGGAGAGGAAATCTGCCACCACCAATTGTGTCCTTGGCCTGTGGACCACCTCAGATTTAAGGGGCTGAAGGGCCAGATACCAATGGGTGATCCATGCGTTGGCATCTTTCATGCAGTGGAGCCACTGGAATGGGGCATGGTCAGAACAGATGGTGAATGGGCATCCTAGCAGGTAGTACTGGAGAGTGTGGACCACCCACTTGATGGCCAGACACTCCTTTTCTATTGTGATGTACTCTAACTCCCACATGCAGAGCTTGTGGCTGATGTGTAGCACTGGATGCTCCTCCCCCTCCACCATCTGGGAGAAAATGGTCCCCAGCCCTCTGTCCAACACAATCAAATCAAAGTCCTTCGCATGCCATGTGGCGGCGCCGATCTCTGTTTCTGTAGCCCATGGCTTCTCACCTATTACATAGCTAGGGTTACAGTGGGGGGGCTAGTCCTCTGGTAACTGCGAGAGTTTGACTCCCCACTTGCATCTGTATTGCAGTGTGCCTTGCCAGACAGCAATAGGTACCATTTTTATGATGGTCTTTGGTATGACCCAACTGTGTCTAGAACTCATGTTCTCCCAATAGAGAGGTGGACATGCTAACCGCTAGGCCAACTCGTGGTTCTGTCCAACATGTTGGTCTGTAAAACAAAAGGGGGAGAGAAAAGTCAGGAGAATGCAACAGTGGGCCCCTACACAAAATCACCTTTACCTGAGTAAAAGTCCGTTCACACAGCTTCGTCTACTGGACTGGATCTGGGGCCCCCTTTTTTAGTGAGGTCAGTCAGTTGGCTGGTGACAACCAAAAAGTTACGTGTGAACCACCTATAATAACCAGCCAGCCTGCCTGAGGAACTGCCTCACCCCCTTTTTGGTCTGAGTTCTCGGGTAGGCCGCAATTGCTGCAGTATTATCAATTTGGGGACGGACCTGCCCATGACCTAAGTGAAAGCCCAGATACCATACTTCCACCCATCCAATTACACACTTTTTCAGGTTTGCTGTGAGCCCAGCACATCTCAGCGACCTCAGGACAGCCCATAGATGCTGTAAATGCCGTTCCCAATCATTACTATAAATGAGTGTCATCTAGGTCAGCTGCTGCATATGCATTGTAGGGGTGGAGAATTCAGTCCATGAGATGCTGAAATGTCACTGGAGCCCCAAACAACCCAAAAGGAATAGTGACAAATTGGTGTAAGCCAAACAGAGTGGAAAAGGCTGTTTTCTCATGGGATAATAGGGTCAAGGGGATCTACCAATATCCCTTTGTCAAATCCAGTGTCAAGTAAAAGTGAGCTGTGCCTCACCGATCAAGCAGTTCATCAATATGAGGCATCAGGTATGTGTCAAATTTAGACACCGCATTGACTTTTCTATAGTCCACACAAAACTGGACTGACCTGTTGGTCTTGGGAACCAAGACCACCAGGCTGCTCCAGTCACTGTGTGACTCCTCAATTACTCCCATCTTAAGCATAGTCTGGAGTTTGCCCCAAACCACATTTTTCTTGTTTGGGGAGCTGATTCGGCTGGTGCTTTATAAGGTTAGTTCAACCAGGGAAGGGTTAGAATACATCAGAGAACTTCTCCTGCAACCTAATCACCTGTGCTCTCTGGGATGGTGACAGGTGGTCTCCACAAGGGACCGGGGTGAATTGGGCCGCACTTTTTAGGTTTACCTTTGGTCCCAGATCCACCCTCTCTGGAACTAATGTTGCCAGAGCCACAGGAACCTCCTCTCTCCATGGTTTCAGGAGATTGAGGGGGTAAATTTGAAGTTTCACCCCTATCTGGCCATTTGTCCTCATAGTCAACATCCCCAATTTGCTGTATAACTTCAATAGGCCCTTGCCACTTGGCAAGCAATTTTGAACTTGAGGAGCGCAGTAAAATGAGAACTTGATCTCCTGGTGCAAATTCCCTTAGCCATGCCCCTCTGTTGTACATGTGAGCTTGATGTTCTTGGGCCTGTAGCAAGTTCTCCTGGGTTATGTGACTCGGTGCATGGAGTTTTGCTCTCAGGTCAAGACTCACTCACTATCCGTTTTGAGTCAGTTGACACATCAGACATGTGTAAGACTAGCAGTCTTCAGCAGAGCTCTCCATTCAGCATGGTCTTGAGTTGCATCCTCTGTGATATTCTATAGCTTCAAGTCAGCACGGGCAGATTCTTTCCAGCTTTTTCGAGGTCAGACATGGTTGTTCAATCCTTCAATTTCAAAGGTAATACATCTGATCCAAGAATTACTGCATTGGACGTGTCCAAACCAATGGAGAAGACTGCATCTAAGGACAGTGTCAAGGCAACAGAGGTTCAGCATCTGCAGAAGAGAAGACATGCTAATTCATGATCCTCTTTTGACATTGCACATCCATAAAAGCCTGGCTCTTTCATAACACTCAAGCCATTTTTGGTCATCTCTTCAGAGTGCCCAACATTCAGAACCATACAACATGGTGCTACACACACAACTGCTGTATAGTTGACCATGGGTATGAAGTGAGACAGCTTTGCAGGTTAACAATGACAGCAGCTCTCTAAACTTTCCCGAAGCAGAATGAGTTCTGATAATCTTTGCCAGTTCACAATCACCTCCTGGGTAGATACCATCACTAAGGTATATGACGCTATTGACGACCTCTAGTTTTCTACCTGCCAACATGACATCACTGCATGGTCTTGCATCAATCAGCCAAGCTCCTCCGAGACAACGCTGACACTCATAATCTGAGTTTTCAACTAACCTCCCCTGCACACCAGAACATATTTTGTGTACCCACATTTTGCAATCATTACAGAAAATTTAATTCTGGCCAACCACTTTTCTGCATACACCACTGGGGTATTTTCCAGAGATTCTCAGTGTGTTTAGGTCATTACCAGAGATCATGACTTTGGTCTTCCCCATGTTGACTTTCAGGCCCTTTTCCTCAAGACCAACATTCCAGTGGTTCAGCTTCTCAAGTAATTCATCCAAGGATTCTGCGATTATGACCAGGTCATCCGCATAAAGCATCTCCCAAGGACAACCAACCCAAAACTCCCTTGCTAAGGCCTCTAACACAATTATAAACAACAAGGGGCTCAAAACAGATCCTTGATAGACCCTGACCTTCACCTCGAACTCTTCACGGAGTGAGTTGTACATGGCTTGTACCAGTTTGACAATCCATTCAGGCATCCCAACCACCCACATCGCCCACCACAGCACTTTTCAGGGAACCCTATCAAATGCCTTTTCAAGGTCTACAAATGCTAACTACAAATGTTTTTGCTTGGCCAAATACTTTTCTTGTAGCTGTCTGAGGATGAAAATAGCATAAGTGGTAACTCGCCCTGGGCAAAACCCAAATTGCATTTCATCAATGTTGACATAACCTCTGATTTTCTCCACCACTCTCTCAATGATCTTAAGTACCTGTTCTCTAAACTTCAGGCCTCTGTTGCCTCGAATCAATGGATCACCTTTACCTTTAAACAGACTAAGGATTATGCTTTCGTCCCAGCCTGTAGGGATCTTTTCCTCCCTCACAATAGCATTGGCCAAATCTGCAACAACTTGGCAACACACCTTGGGAGATGCAGACAACATTTCAGCAACAGTGCCAGAAGGACCAGCTGCTTTGCCCGTTTTCATTTCCTTCAGTGCATCGAAGACCATTTTATGAGTGACATAACATGGTGGTACCATGACATGATCTGCTGGGGGAAGGTTTTGAGACCAATGAAATTCGATGTTAAGTAACCATTCATAGTGTTGTTTCCAGGCCTTCTTTTTAGCATCCACATTAAATGCCATGTTGCCATCATCAAGAATACATTTCTCACCTACTACATCTTGGTTCTCTCTGCACATTTGTTTTGCCACATGGTAGATGCTGCCCATGCCTGAATCTATGCCAGCAAAGGTGATCTCTTTGGCATTCCTCTTGGCAAAATAAACTGCAGTTCTAGCCTGGTGTTTAGCTGCCAGGTAATCCTCTTTGCTACCCCCGTTCTTCCAGGCTTTCCACAGCTTGCGTTTCTCTTTCACTGGGCTGCTGACTTCCTCATTCCACCACCAGGTTTGTCTTCTCCATAACCCCTTCTATGTCTAGCCACAGGTCTTATCAACAGCATACAGGAGGCTGTTTTTGAGTTCTGTACATATACATTCAACATCACCACCTACCATGCTGCTAACATGCTCCTGCAAACAGGTCTTAAACACATTGTGTATGTTGTCCTCTTTCAGCTTCCAGACATGCCTTTTAGGCACAAACTCTTTCTGCCGACTCACCAAGTGTGATAGCTTGACATCGCATACCACTAACTTGTACTGGGTAACACATTCCTCATTTGGAATCACTTTTGCATTGCGCACCAGTTTGAGGTCACATTGCTTGACCAGGATGTAATCCACTTGAGTACGGTTGCCCCCAGACTCGTACATCACCTGATGATTCTCTGTCTTCATAAAATGGGAGTTGGCTACAACTAGGTTGTTGGCAACAGCAAACTCAAGTAACCTTTTGCCTTCTGTTTCGAGTGCCATAACCCTTTCCTCCATGAACACCATCATATCCAGCAGCCATCATTCCAATGTGTCCATTGAAGTCACCACATTGGAAGAGGATCTCTGAAGCACCTATCTTGGCTACAGTTGCTAGTAGATCTTGGTAGAAAGAGTCTTTCTCATCATTACTGAGGCCAGCTTGTGGAGCATAGGCTGACAGCACGGTCACAATACATTTTCCAACAATGAGTTTGATGAGCATGATTCTATTGGATACATGTTCACATCACAGACATTTTCCACCCACTTTACAGCAAGCAGAATCCCATCACCTCCAGTGCCTTTCTCATTACCAACCCAAAATAACTTGTACCTTGAATTTTTCCCTGTGATCATTCTGACAGATGCTCCTCTCCACCAGACTTCCTGAATGCCACAGATGTCAATGCTCCACCGGGACAATGCTTCCACTACTTTGCTTGATCTCCCTCTCATTATTCTGATGTTCCATGTGCTAACTCTAAAATTCTGATGTGGTTGTTGACTATCTATCTGACTGGGCCCACATCTAACACCAGGCCTACCAGGAGTGACACCTTCAACCATATGGTTTCCAGTCCCTCTCTTATGAACTTTACTGATAACTGCCATAAGAGAAATATTGAAGGAATATTTTACAGTTGGATACCCCTCCTACCACCAGCCCCCAACCAGGAGGACCAGGAGATCACACTTAGTCTGGTCTCTACCCTATATGGCATGGGTGGCCCTACCAGGAGTTTAATACTCCAGCCAACATAGCTCTAGGGGTCACCGAAGCACACAAACTACCCCACCACAATAAGGTAGTGATCTCTTTGGGGTAGTGATCACTCACATCTCACTACCTCACATCAGAATTTAAAGCACAACTAAAATAATTAACAGCAACTGCACCATGTAAAATCCTCCATTGCAAATCCCCAACCTTTTTAATTAATGGGGACTTATAGAAGGCTTCCTACTGTGGTTTGACATGCTTTTTACCTGTAGAATAGCATGCCAAGGTGTGTCAACTCTATTTTCAAGATACTTCTTATTTAGATATTTTACACACAATTTGTAAAGAGCTTTTCCAGAGGCTAAATTGGGACCCAAAAAAACTAAATTCACTTTGTTAAAAAAATAAAACATCAGAAAATTCTGAAGACACTAACATTAGGTACTGGATCACACCCATTTGGGCTGAGTAGACCCCTTGAATAGTGATCCAACATCCCCTTCTGTCAAACAAGACTGCAATTTCAAAAGGAACTGTGACTACATGGATGGACCTCATCTTCACGTGCTCAGCCACTTCCTTAGCATTCCCAAAGCTTCGTCTTACTAACTTCAGGAGGTCCCCCAGAGTGATGACTCCAGCCATGGAAAACACCTCTGTAAGTACATGAAAATGCTTCTCTTGTGTGATATCCAAGAGTGACCCATAGATCAGTGGCTCCCACAGGAGCCAATAGAGAGAACTTGTGTTCTGAGCTCTTGATACCTTTAAGAGTCCATACTTTAAAAACATTGCAATAAAACATCGGGCGCTTGTTAAGGTTCATTAGCATTGGATTCATCCAGAAAAGAGTCCTATCTAGACCCAAGCCCCCGAAGGTCCTCAAAATAGCACATGCCACAGCTTTCCAGTAGGAGTCTACAGGTACATTCAAAAGTCTCTGTACAAATTGAAGAAGAAAAGCTGTTGTCCTACTCTGCAGGTGAACCAGCCCTTGTCCACCTTCATCTTTGGGCAGGAAAAGGACACTTTGTGGGACCCAATGTTAGACTATCCCAAAAGAAGTTAACTAATGTTAATTGTATTTTGACAAAACATGTGCTGGAGGGTCTATACAGGTAAGTCTGTGCCAAAGGGATGATGCCACCAGGTTATTGATTATAAGAACACGCCCCTTGTAGGACTTTTTTTTAAACTAAAAAAGTCCATTTGCACTCTAAATTGATCATAGGTGTGAATGTGAGTGTGAATGGTTGTCTGTGTCTATGTGTCAGCCCTGTGATGACCTGGCGACTTGTCCAGGGTGTACCCTGCCTTTCGCCCGTAGTCAGAATAGGCAGAAATTATCTTGTCGGATGTTTTGTATCAAGCAGTGTGGGAAATAAGGCCGGACCGGCGGATATTGACCAGTAATTTTCGCATTTATCTGTCTGTATTTCAAAAGCATTGGACCGAATGGCCGCTAAAAATTAATTCCTATGTGTCCGTCTGTATTTCAAAAGCATCAAACCAGATGGCCAGTGAAAAAACTGTAAAGATATGGGTCTAATCTACTTCCAAATGTTACACTGAGTGAATACATTATGTCATAACATGGCCTGTGAAACAGGAGCTCCCGCAGGTGCGACTTTAAAAATTCATAACTCGGCCACCGATGGTCCTTGCCCCGCCAAAATTTACAGGCACAGCCCTCTCCCCGAGCCCTTTCGAACCAGCACAGGCAAGGTCTGATACGTCCCCACCTCGGGCTGTTATTCGACCCTGAAACCCCTGCGTGAACGCTGCTCGACCAAATCTTTAATATGAGCCCTGGCTCGTGTTAGCCTTTAAAAATTCATAACTCTGCCACCGATGGTCCTAACCCCGGCAAAATGTACAGGCCAAAGGCCTGGAACAACGCGACCAGCTTTAGATACCTGGAGATAGCTTCTCAGCTATTTTATTTCCAGGCACATTTTTGAGGGATTAGGCACATCCCTCTCCCCGAGACCTTTTGAATGAGCCTAGGCTCGGCCCGATCCGACGTCAGGAGCAATCGCGGAAAGCTTTAGCACGAGCCCTAGCTCCAGCTGCTCATGCACGGGGGGTTTAAAAATTCATAATTCAGCCACTGAAGGTCCGAGCCCCACCAAAATTTACAGGCACCTCACTCTTCCTGAGTTGCACACTAAATAAGACAATAATAATACTTTATTATTATTGTCTTAATAATAATGAAGTATTATTATTATTGTTATTATTGTCTTTATTATTAGACCATTTTAAAAATAATTTATTATTATTATTAGTAGTAGTAGTAGTAGTAGTAGTAGTAGTATTGTATTAAT
>JAPEIY010000002.1:22084083-22095562 GCA_026122135.1 Cathorops aguadulce | reverse complement strand
CTCATCATCGCTGAGGCCAGCTTGTGGAGCATAGGCTGATAGCATGGTCACAATACATTTTCCAACAATGAGTTTGAGCATGATTCAATTGGATACATGCTTCACATCATAGACACTTTCCACCCACTTTTCAGCAAGCAGAATCCCAACACCTTTAATGCCCTTCTCATTACCAACCCCAAATAACTTATATCTTGAATCATTCCCTGTGATCATTCTGGTGGATGCTCCTCTCCACCAGACTTCCTGAATGCCACAAATGTCAATATTCCACTAGGACAACACTTCCACTACTTTGCCTGATCTCCCTCTCATTGTTCTGACATTCCATGTGCTAACTCTAAAATTCTGATATGGTCGCTGACTATCAATCTGACTGGGCCCACATCTAACACCAGTCCTACTGGGAGTGACACCTTCAACCATATGGTTTCCAGTCCCTCTCTAACAAACTTTACTGATAACTGCTATAAGAGAAAAATTGAAGCAATATTTTACAGCTGGATGCCCTTCCTACCCCCAACCCCCAACCTGGAGGACCAGGAGATCACATTTAGTCTGGCCTCTACCCTTCAACCTGTACGGCATGGGTGGCCCTAACAGGAGTTTAATACTCCAGCCACTGCAGCTCTTAGGGGTCACTGAAGAAGCACACAAACTACCCCACCACGATAAGGTAGTGATCTCTTTGGAATAGCAAAGAGATCACTACTCTAAAGGTCAAGAATGTATTGAATTTAATTTTTGCTTTGAGAAGGCCCCTCCTCAAAATTTTCTCTAATGATGTCCAAGACACCATGGGGCTTGTGCCTATGCAGCACTTAAAATGGAGAAAACCTGGTGGAGGCTTGTGGGACCTCATGCACTGCAAACAACAGAGGGTTAAGCCACCTGTCCCAATTTTTTAGCATTCCCATGAATGAACTTGTAAATCATGTTCTTAAAGGTTTAAATTGTTCAACTAGCCTGTCTGTTTGTGGATGATAAACACTAATATGATTAGATTTAATCTTCAATTTGTATAATTCATGCAGTGTGTGTGATGTAAAAGTAGTGCCCTGATCAGTCAGGATTTCTTTTGGAATCCCAACTCAGGAGATAATGCTGAAGTGTGCCTCCGCAACACTACATGCTGAGATATCGTGGAGAGGCATTGCTTCCAGATATCACGTTGCATAATCCACTATGACTAACACAAAGCAATACCTGCGTGCGGATTGATCTAATGGCCCGATGCAACCCATCCCAAGTCTTTCAAAGGGGATCATCATCAATGGCAATGGATGCAATGGTGTTTTTGTTGTGGCCACTGGATTCACCAGCTGGTAGTCGTGACATGCCGCATACAACCTGCAGACATCAGCATGAATCCCTGGCCAATAGAAATGGGCCATGAGACGATTTGGTGTCTTATCCTGCTCCAAATGTTCAGCCACAGGATTATGATGAGTGACATGGAATAAAAGTTCCCTATGGCTCTTCGGGCCCAACAAGCGTATAAACACTTCTTTAGTTTGAGTGTCCATTGTCAATCCATACAGCCTATCCTTAATAATACAAAAGTAGGGGAAGGAAAGCATAATGTTAGGCTGGAGGATTTGGCCATCAGTTTCATTCACTTGGATTAAAGCGTGTCTCAGAGACTCGTTACATGCCTGCTACAATAGGACATCCCCTAAGGGAGTCCCCAGAGAGGGAGGAGGGCTCTCCCCACTCTCTGTGTCATCATGACATGGTGTTGTCATGGATGGCCCTGGGACCACCTCCCCAGCTAATGTTGCAGTAGGATTACCCCATTTAGTGCAACTGCACAACCCACCTACTACTATTTGCTTCATTAATTTTTTTAAACCCTGGTCAATCAGTTCAAAGGATCAGTGGTGAGTGAGCAACTAACTGCCAATTCAAAGAATAAGCAGTGAGTGAGGCTTGGACTAGTCACCACCTCTATGCTGTTTTTCTCCTCAGAAGTGGATGGTGACAGGCATTAGCAGATATTGTACATCATTGCGCACACACTTCACCTTCACCAAACATGCATTCCCCAGTACCCCGCACTGAGTCAGGCTTTGATGTATGGAACTCTAATTACACCCCGAATCCACCAAAGCCTGATGTGTACCCCTTGAATACTCACAACTATCCTATATACCCCTGCTTGATCAGGGGAAGCCTGAGGTGCATCAGGGATGTGAATCAGTAGCCCCTCCTCCTTGCAGAAACACCGATTCCCTGCCCTCCCTCCATGCCTACAGACCTGCCTGGGCTCACTCTCGGTTCTGGTGGGCATGGATGCATCCAGTTGTGGAGAGAAAGGGGGTCAATGGTGACACAGACACAGAAGGAGAAGGGAAAGTAGAAACATGAAGACAGACATGAGTGTGGGGAGCAGGTTTCGGGGAATTGGCCCCCGTTTCCAGGGGGCTGGGGTAGGGGAGGGGTGAGGAGAGAGAGAGAGAGAGAGAGAGAGAGAGAGAGAGAAAGTTGTAACAGAGCCTGCTTCTGAAGACACTGTCAGACGATCTTTGGCCAGCCAGCCTGCCTCTTCCAGTGACATCATTCAGTGACACAGGATCCATACTGATGTCTCGCTCGACAGCTGAGCAATGAACTGCTCCAGTGACACTTGCTCGATGATGGGTTCAACATCACACTTGCCAGCCAGCAGCCACTGTCAGCAGGCATCCCAGAGCTGTTGGGCGAACCGCCAGCCCACTTCACCATAAGCCAGCGAGCGGAAGCACTGGCACTATTCTTGGCTGTGGCCGACCCACTGTAGGATGGCTCACTTCAGGTGGGGGTACTCCAGCATGTTGGTGGCCAGGAGCTGTTGAGCCATGAGCTGGGCTTCTCCCGACAGGAGCAGCAGTAGGTGATCCACCTACTGCGAGGTTGGCCATGAGTTCGCCTCCATGACATGCTCTAACAGCTCAAGGCAGGCACCAGGGTTGTCCTGTGGCCCCATCTTAACCAGCTGAACAGGCACATTAGCCACAGGAACAACCACTGGAGCACCCACAGCCTGGATCCATCTCTGAACCACCAGCCAGTCCTCTGCCTGTGCTTCGAGCAGAACCTAGAAATGCTGTCTCTGATCCATGGACACTGTGACAAGGGTGTGCTGCTGGCATGGGGGGTCATCAGTGAGCATTTGGAGAAGCTCTCTGACTGGTTTGGACCCCATGGCGGTGTTTTTCCTCAGTCCTGGGTTTCAGTTCCAGGATAACACTTCTCTGACTTGGGGGGAACAGAGGAATTGGAAACAGACTCCAGAATAGGTGTTTTCTTTTTATTTTGACACTTTTCAGTGATTTATAATGACATAAACACACTACACACAATGGTGTGTCACAGCTCTCTCTCTCTCTCTCTCTCTCTCTCTCTCTCTCTCTCTCTCTCTCCTTCCTGACTGTCTGAAATACACACAGAGACACAGGTTAATAGACAGCCAGTAACTAGACACAGGTACATCCCATCACATGTTACCTGCTGATTCAACCTGCCTCCTTCCCATTCACAGCCGATGCTCAACTACAACCCTGCTGCCACATACTTATAAACAAAATTAGAATTTGATGCTTGCAACACGATAAAAAAATGGGACATAGGCATTATTACCATTGTATTACATGACCTTTGGGAACTGAGAATACTAATTGTTGAAGTTTTCCAATTGGAATTTTTGTCCGTTCTTGCTTGAGACAAGACTTCATTTGCAGTCTGTGGTTGCTGTTATCTGATTGTCCTCTACATGATGTGGCATACATTTCTCAATAGGAGACAGATCTGGACTGGCAGCAAGCCAGGCAAGCCCACACGCTCTGTGTCTATGAAGCCACCCTGTTATAGCCCATGCAGAAGGAGGCCTGGCATTGGACTTCCCGGGAAGAGATGTTGCCTTGAGGAGTGTCTCTCTAAAATCCCAGTACATGCCCCAATAAATCAATGGTGCCTTTACACACATGCAACTCACCAATGCTGTGGGCACTGATGCCCCCCCCATACCATCAGAGATGCTGGCCTTCTCTGATAACAAACTGGATGGTCATGTTCACCTTTGGCACAGAGAACTCAATGTCTGGTTTTCCTGAAAACAAGCTGAAATGTGGGTTCATCTGACCACAGCACATGTTTTCATTTTCTTTTGGTCCATCTGAGATGAGTTTGGGCCCAGAGAAATCAATGTTTCTGCATAGAATTATGAATGAATGGCTTCCTCCTTGCATAATACAGTTTCATGTTGCATTTCTGGATGCAACAGTAGACTGTGTTAAGTGACAAAAATTTTCTGAAGTACTCCTGAGCCCATGAGGCTATATTTGTCACATTAGCATGACGGTTTCTCAGGCAGTGCCACCTGAGGGCTCGAAGGTCATGCACATTCAACAGTTGTTTCCAACCTTGTCTTTATGCACTGAAATGTCTCCAAATTCCTTGAGTCTTTTCACAATATTATATACTCTAGATTTTAAAGACCTAAAATCTTGCATTAAAAATGTTTCTTTTGAATTGACTAACAATTCTCTCATGAATTTTGGCACAAAGGAGTGAGCCACAACCCATCTTTGCTTGCAAAGTCTGAGCCTTTGGATCATGCTCCTTTAATAGCCAATCATGATTGCAATTAACCTGCTTATTGTGGAATCTTCCAAAATGGTGTTACTTCAATATCCTATTAACTATTCTGTCTTATTTTGCCTCTGTTCCAACTTATTTGAGTGTGTTGCAGACATCAAATTCTAACTTCATTTATATGTACAAAATACAATTAAGTTGGTCAGTAAAAATATTAAAAATATTTTCTTTGTCTTTTTGTCAATTAAATAAAGGTTCACATGAACTAGCAAATCACATCTTGTTGTTTTATTGCATTTTGGAAAATATCCCAACTTTTCTGAAAATGAGGTTGTCAAAACCAATTTATTCTTTATTGCTTTCAAACACATTTTAAATTCAGTTCCCTAAATGACTCAGAATTTGTGATTGAAACATGATGCAGCACAAGGAAAACATGCAAATAGTGTAAAATCTGCAAAAGTTGCATCAAGATAATGCTTTGCATGAATGCAATGTTTCATTTCATAGAAAGTCTTGATAACCAGAAGCAAGTAATACCTTTCTTTTCCTTCTCTGGCTCAGGACATGAGTCTTCCAACTCATCCCCACTTGACTCAAAGCTTTCTGTGCCTGTAAATATGCACAATGCATGTTCACAGTTTTATTTCAGGTTAAGGTTGCTGCATACTACTGGCTCTTAATACCATTTGGGTAAAACCCAATAATTCATAATGCAGTGATAAAACCTACAACCTTTCAACAACTTCTTAAAAAGGGTTAATTTTCTAGTTACAACTTAAAGAAACTCATCACTCATGGCCATAAGCAGATGATTTATGATAAATATAAAAATCATTTTAAAAAAAGTGAAAATTGTATGTCGGTGTGTTTGTGAAACTGTACCCTGTTCTTTGCACAGTTCCTTCCTTGCTCTCTTCTCTTCTCTCTTCATCTGAACCTCCTCCCTTTTATGGGACTTAAGAGCAGCCTTGGATCCTGCTACCCAAGCCTCATAAGCCAGCTGTGAATAGAAGACAAAACGAGGGAAATCTCTGGGTTAAACACATTTGTGGGTGGTGTTTCTATTCTGTTTCATCTTAATATTTCTAACCTGAAGGGCAGATTTCTTTTTTGGCACGGATTCTTCATCTGTCTTGGTATCCACTTCACCGTCCTCATCCTCACTGTCACTTTCAAAGAGGTGATACCCACAGGAATCCCAGACTACATAATAACATACATATGAATACACCTTTCTTTATATCCTTGAAGTATTTACTCTAGTTAAATGTAGTTTTAACATTTAGTTGTAACCTTTAGTTATACCAGTGACATGCTTTATATATCCAACATAGGCAAAATTAGTGCAGTGTAGCGACACAGCAAGTAGCATTGCCAAGTCACAGCTCCAGGGTCCCAGAATTGATCCTAAAATCAGGTTACTGTCTATACAGAGTTTTACATGTTCTACCCATGTCCACATGGGTTTCTTCGTGGTTCTTCCCACCTCCCAAAAATATGCTGGTATAGTCTGTTAGTAATAGCGCCGAAAACCTGAGTTCGGTGCTGCCTCCAAACATGGCCACTCCAGACTACATTTCCCAAGAACCACAGCACCCCTCATCTCCCGAATACTAGGAAGTGCACCTGTTTCCCATTATCTCAGTAATCACCCCTCTATATACAAGCTCAGCAAACACTCACTCTTGTTTGCAAAGTATCATTCTGTGTCCTCATACCTGATCATGCCAAGCCTTGTTTATTATTCCTGACTTCCAGTGACTTTGACCCTGCTTCCTGTTGTTAATTTGACTTTATATTCTCGTCTGACCTCTGAAATACTGTTTGCACATCGATCGACCCTTGCCTGACCCTGACTACATCTTCAGTTTGCCGATTTGAATTTTTTTTTCAAGTTTGCGACACACCTGCTCTCCCCTGCACCTGCATACAAAAGTGCCTGCACCCTGACAGGCTACTTTTCCATTATGAATGCAGTAGAGGAGGTGAAGCAGACTGTTCTCACTGCTCGGGGACAATTGTTGGGAGAACATCAATATATGTTAATTGAATAAAAAAACAGAATGTCACAATTAACAGCTATTGTTTCACAGGCCCTCCTGACACACCCCTCGTCCTCCAATAGTGCAGCCACGATGGTGCCTTGACCAGAGAAGTACTCCGGGGAGGTTTCTGAGTGCAAGGGTTTTCTTCTTCAGTGTTCAGTATACTTCATGACCCTCACAGGAGCTACAGAGCAACAGAAAATGGTACAATTCATCAATCTTCTCACAGGCAAGTCTATGAAGTAGGCTAGTGCTGTTTGGGAGTGTGATGGTGAACACACTTCTTCCTATGATCATTTTATTGACCTTTTTAAGCGAGTATTTGGTCATCAACTTGAGGGTGTTGAAGTAGGTAAGAGACTACTCACAATCGGGTAGAGGGATAGAAGAGTGGCTGAGTATGCCCTGGAGTTTTGCATGCTAGCAGCAGGAAGCGGGTGGAATGAACTTGCTCTAAAGGCAACCTTCCGACAGAGATTATGCCCAGAGGTTCTCACGGAGCTGGCATGCTGCGATGAGCAACTCACTCTTGACTCCCTCATTGACTTGGCTATCTGACTGGATAATCTCCTTCATAACAGACCCTCATTACAGCACTCTCCAGCCCTTCCACAACCCCCATAGTCCCCAACTCCAATGAAGATCTCCCATAATCTAGTGCAACACTCAGAGAGAAAGGAGGCACTGTGAGGGACTGTGCTTCTACTGTAGTGAACAATATCATCTTCTAGCTAAGTGCACAGTCTGTCCAACTAACCCCTGAAGGCAGGGTCTCCCCAGTAAAGAATCTAGTCCCTCCAGCCCAGTGAGTCCTGAACACACTTCCACACTACACTCACTAAAGATTCAAGTACTGTTAAAGCTCCCAGACATGACCCATGTTCTCTTTGCCCTCATAGACTCAGGGGCTGAAGGCAATTTTGTCAACCTCGAGGTTGTTGAGAGGTATAACCTGCCCATGGAGGAGCTCCTGTATACCTCAAAGCCATTGACGGCAGTCCCATTGCTGAACAGCTCATCACAATCCCCACCTTAAAATTTAAAATCCAGGTTGGAGCCCTTCATGTATAACACATGACCTTATTTGTCACCCGCACAGCATGCTATAGTTTTAGGTTTTCCTTGGCTTCAGCTCCATGATTCCTTCATCTCCTGGTAACACAGAGAACTTTTACAATGGTCATCCACATGCTTTCAGAACTGTTTACAACTCCCACAAGTCACCTTAGCATCCATGCCCATACAGAGTCCCTCACCTGGAGGTATTGCACAGATTCCCACTTGTTATGAACTTGAGGAGGTATTCAGTAAAGGAAGGGCCAATGGCCTGTCCCCTCATTGACCCTATGAATGTGCCATCGATCTTCTCCCAGGCCTGACCCCTCCTTGCAATTTCATATCTCCACTGTCCATCACCGAAAAAGCTGCCATGGAGGAATATGTGCAGGAAGTGCTACCACAGGGGTACATCTGACCATCTGCATCCCCAGCCTCAGCAAGCTTCATTTTTGTGGAAAAGAAAGGGGGGGCTTTGCCCATGCATCAACTACAGAAGTCAAAATCAAATCACGGTAAAGTATCCATATCTGATTCCCCTGGTAAGCTCTGCTTTAGAACAGTTAAGGACAGCTCAAGTGTTCACCAAATTAGATCTTAGAAGCACATATAATTTTGGAAGAATTCATGAGAGAGATGAATGGAAGACCGCTTTTAGCATGACATCGGAGCACTTTGAATACTGTGTAATGCCATATGGATTTTCTTGCACTCCCAGTGTCTTTCAATGCCTTATTAATGATGTCCTCAGAGACATGCTGGGATGTTATGTGATAGCTTACATAGATGATATCCTGATTTACTCCCCAGATGGAACCACCCACCATGAGCATGTCAAATCAATGCTAACCCAGCTCCTAGAGAATGACCTACATATCAAAGTGGAAAAATGTGAATTTCACATTACCCAGAGCTCATTCCTTGGTTACATCATTAGTGTGTAGGGTGTAAGCATGGACACCAGTAAGGTGTCTGCAGTCATCTCCTGCTCCATCAGAGGTTTCAGCCCGATTGCATCACCTCTCACCACCCTGCTTAAAAACAGTCCAAAATGTCTCCAATGGAACCAAGCCGCCAAAGAGGCCTTGAAGCAGCTTAAGGCAACCTTCACGTTGGCCCTCATTCTCAGGCACCCAGATCTAACGGGGAACTTCTAGCCATCAAACTCACCCTCAGAGTGGAGCCATTGGCTCCCTCAAGCCATTCATAATTCTCACAGTCCATAAAAAGCTTGAGTACCTGAAAACAGCAAAATGGCTGAATCCCCATCAGGTAAGGTGGGCACTCTTCTTCACCTGGTTCCAGTTCACTATTTCATATCATCCAGGCTCCAGACACTCTAAGGCCAATACCCTCTCCAATCCCCTCTCCAGAATCCACACTATTTCTAGCCACAATCCAGAGTCCACTCCTATCTTGTCACTTGAATGTTTTTTTCCTGCTATTACATGCAAGGTTGACAAGAAAATAGCACATGCACAGCCTCACAATCCTCCAGAAGCCTGTCCTCATGGTCTCATGTATGTGTCTCATGTATATGCCAGTAATAGCACCAAAAACCTGAGTTCAGAGCCACCTCCAAACATGGCCGTTCCAGACGACATTTCCCAAGCGCCATAACACCCCTCATCTCCCAAATACTACAAAGTGCACCTGTTTTCCATTATCCCAGTAATCACCCCTCTATATAAGCTCAGCAAACACTCGCTCTAGTTGCAAAGTATCGTTCTGTGTCGTTGTGCCTGATCGTACCAAGCCTTGTTTATTATTCTTGACTTCTGGTGACTTTGACCCTGCTTACCGTTTTAATTTGAATTTGTATCCTCTGACCTCTGTTTGCACATCGACCAACCCTTGCCCAACCCTGACTACATCTTCAGCTTGCCGATTTGGATGGTTTCCAGTTTGCGAAGCACCTGCTCTCCCCTGCACCTGGATACGAAAGTGCCTGCACCCTGACACAGTCACATTTTTGTTTGCAAATGTACTTATCAAAACATGCTTAAAGGTGCTGACAGTGAACTCATCTGAAATTTAAATTTTTTTTGTGTATGGCCTTTTTCTATGTCTCACAAGAACAATATCATGTGTACAGGATGTGATCATTTGGATGTGCTGAGGGTCACATTTTCCTACATCTTGAGGTAAACAGTATGGCCCTGTGGAAATAGCCGAACATGAGGAGCTTTAACTAATTAGCATAACTATGGAACTGCGTCACACCAAGATGGCAATATGCGGGAAAGATTGTGACTCTGCATTGAGCTCGGAGAGTTTTGAGTAGCAGGTATGTAATTTGTGGTTGACATTCACAAATTACTTCTGATTGTGCTGTAAGATGGCTGCACCACTTTCATGCATTCATGAGCACTTTCATGCATTCAGTATGACTGACAAACTCTCTTGGAGGTGCAACCATCAGCCAGTTTGGATTTTAAACCAACTTTTGATATCGCAGATGCTGCACTCTCCTGGGTCTTTTATTTTCTTGTGTGACGCCAGATGGAAACAAAGAGAGGGAAGTGTGCCAGAGTTCTTTGCTGCTCACAGCAGAGAAACAACAAGCCTCCTCTGCCCAGTATCCTGCTCGCTAATGTTCAGTCTTTGGACAACAAACTGGATGAGTTGTGTGCATGGATTAAACCAGTGTTTCTCAACCTTTTTTCAGTCATGGCACCCTTCAGAAGTATGCAAATTCTCAAGGCACCCCCATATAAAATGTACGCAGTCACGCTGACCCCGGCAGTGACGTTGTGACACGGGAAAGGGGACCGTGAGACAAATTTTGATGACGCATGAGGCGGTGGTGATCTGTATTAGTGCAACTCTCATTCTTTAACATTTTAATTCATATTATTTATTTCAATGTTAGAATATATCATTTTTTGACGGCACCCCTAACAAAGCCAGATGGCACCCCGGTTGAGAGAGGCTGCCATAAACTGTGTGGTTAGCAGCAGTTGGCTGTTCTGCAACAGTAAATTAAAAAGGGACTTTTTTGTTTCAGCATTCGTTGACATTTTAGATCTGCTCTTTGTGTTGTGGCATTTGAGCTGTGTTACTTCCATCTACAGTGATGTCACATGCATTCCCTCTATTGTTCATTGTTGTGTCCTCTGCTGTCTAAACAACACAATTATAGCAACCCAAGACTATGCAGTCTACTGATAATTATGGTTCATTTGTTTATTTCCAAGATGTGAGTCATCATAAATTTGTACCATGATTTATCACACAATATATTATGTGTCTATTGTTCACATTTCAAAATAAAAGGCATAGGGCCTCTACTAATGATTATACATCAATAAATGAATTTTACCAGTGCAAAGATGTTAGAAATGAAGCAACCAGATTTCATCCCCAACTATTCATGAGTTAGAGGTGTGCGTCCGGGAGTAGGCAGGGCCTAGTTCGGACACTGGTTTTGGATCATTCTTTGTTTCCTCTTCGCCTCCGCTGGTTTAGCGTGATTGAATCATTGCTAGCTTCGCCTTTGGGTCCTTAGAGTACTCAGCCTCCGCATGACGACAACGTGATGATTCTTTGCAGAGGCCGTACCACGGGGAGGAGAAATAATTACAAACCCAACAGACCCACTCCCAGGCTTTTCGGCCCCCTCAAGACATGAGTGGGTCCAATCCAATAGAATTTTATCAAAAAGTGGACGAACTGCTGTGAACCTCTACCAATGGGGGTACCGTGACACTCCAACATGCCCAGAATGCCAACAGGCACCACAAGACATGGACCACCTGGTCCTTCACTGCCCACAAACAGCTATACCTGGAGGTTACAAT
>JAPEIY010000002.1:21896655-21909248 GCA_026122135.1 Cathorops aguadulce | reverse complement strand
TCCACAAACATGTGTTGTGAAGATCAGACTTTGATAGATCCCTGTTCTTTAAATAAAACAGGGTGCCCACTCACACCAGATTGTCATCCCATTGATTGAAAATGCCTGACTCTAATTTCACCTTCAAATTAACTGCTAATGGTAGAGGTTCAAATACTTTTGCCACTCTCAGATATCTAATATTGGATCATTTTTCTCAATAAATAAATGACTGTGGCACCGGGGGCGTGGCTAAGCATCAGTCTGTGAATGAAGGGCGGAGGCAGGGAAGGTGAGTGGTCATGTCACTACACCTGTTGCCAATTAACATGTTTGTGTGTCTCTTCCAGTGACCATGCCCTATAAAAGGAGAGTGAGAAGGGGAGGTCAATAATGGCCTGTGTGTGTGTGTGTGTGTGTGTGTGTGTGTGTGTGTGAGAGAGAGAGAGTTTGAGCTGTGTGCTGAAAAGCAGTAATAAAGCAATTCAGAATGCAAATAACCGCCTGCTGTGCTTCTGTGCTCTATGCACATCAAGGTCTCGCTACAGTGGTGCCCCCAGCAGAGTCACAGGGGACCACAGAAGGAGCATTCTCGTCGCGGTCCCTGTCAGGCAACTACATTACCTGCGAATCCTTCTACCACACCACTGCTGTTGTTAAAACTACAACTGCTACAGCTTCGCCTCGACCATCATGGCGATGAGTGGACGACTGGGTGTTTTTTTTTTTTAAATACGTGTACAGTACAATTATACAAAAGAATCACAATACAACTACACAAGAAACCAGAATACAAACACAACACAATTTTAAATTGAATGAAAAAACAAAATTAACAGTGAGGAATAATATGTATATGGAGATGTCAGTGTGTGTCTGAGTGTATATAAGGAGTAGTACTGACTTGCTGTTGGACCGGGGAGATGGAGACTTCAACGGCCGACCAGTTGACAAGGCTCAGTGTCATCCACACGGGTCCTTGTCAGGACCGGCACTGAGCATCATCTCATTCAACACAGAAGGCCTTACTGGAGCCAAGCAAGATCTACTGCCCGAACTATGTGTAATAAACAATTGTGATATCCTGTGTCTCCAGGAGACACACCATGGGCCCACAAGATCTCGCCCACACATCAATGGTATGACCCTCATAGTGGAGAGACCACATGACCATTATAGAAGCACCATCCTTGTATGTCATGGGCTGAATATTGATAAGTTCTCTCTGTCTGACAAGAACAATATTGAAGTCCTGTCCATTTGAGCTCACGGGAATCAGTGTAAGCTCGGTCTATAAACCACCAGCAGAGACATTCAACCTCCCAAGAGAAGTCACCGATGGCCACCTTAATATAGCAATTGGAGACTTTAACAGCCATAGCACCACGTGGGGCTATGGGCAAACCAACGAAGATGGCGACCTCGTTGAAAACTGGGCTGATGTAAATCAGATGTCTCATACATGACCCAAAACTTCCAGCCTCCTTCAACAGCTCTAGATGGAGACGTGGATACAACCCTTACCTGGTGTTCGCATCCAACGCCATTGCTAGTCAATGCGAGGAGGTAGTGCTGCACCCAATCCCACACTCCCAACACTGTCCAATTGCACTCCGAGTAAATGCAGTCATCATACCACGAACAGTCCCCTTCTGACGGCGGTTTAACCTGAAGAAGGCTAATTGGGAAAAGTTCACCAATGACCTGGACCTGTACATCCAGGACCTACCCGCCCTGCCTATACATTATGACACCTTTGTCAAAAGGATAAAGAAATCCTCACAGCAAAACATCCCCCAAGGCTGCTGGACAAAGTACATCCCAGGCCTGAATGAAGAGTCTAAGGCACTGTATGACGAATACATTAATCGCTTTGAGTCCGACCCATTCAGTGCAGAAACACTTGTGTGGAGACTTACTCACAAGAATAGTCATTGAAAGTCGACAGAGGCGATGGAGGGAGTTCGTTGAATTGACTTATCTAACCCATTGCAGCTGGAAGGTATGGAAAACAATTCAGATCCTTCAAAATGACTACACTAAAGCCCAATCAGTGCCACAACTCACTGCAGATCAAATTGCTCACCAACTTCTTGTGAACAGCCAAGGAAACCTTAACCATCACCCCTGAAGAGCCAAGCTCCCCAAAGAAGATATGAGCTCTGAAGGAACCTCACTTTTCACAAGGCCCTTCAGCATGGATGATCTATGCAATGCTATCAAGGACGTGAAAAACAACAAGGCAGCTGGACTAGACGACATTATGTGAGCAGAACAAACACTTTGGGCCTCTCACACTTCAGTGGCTGCTCGACATATTCAACCAATGCCTGAGCACCAACAGAATCCCCAAGATTTGGAGGAAATCTAGTGATCGCCTTACTGAAACCTGGCAAAGATCCATCCATACCCAAGAACTACAGGCTGATCTCTCTGCTATGCCATGCATATAAACCCTTTGAAAGACTACTACTCAACTGCATTGCATCATTTGTGGATGAGCTCCTCATTCCTGAGCAGGCTGGCTTCAGACCTGGAAAGTATTGTACTGGCCAACTACTGAACCTCACACAGTACATCGAGGATGGCTGAGAGGGGCCTGATCACATGAGCGGTCTTTGTGGACCTCTCCACAGTATACGACACCGTGAACCACAGGATCCTCACCAAAAAGCTCTGAGATAACGAAGGATGTAAGGCTAACTGAACTGATCCAGAACCTACTATCAAACGGACAGTTCTTTGTAGACCTCAATGGCGACCGTAGCAGATGGCGAAGGCAGAAAAACAGCCTCCCTCAAGGCAGTGTCCTCACTCCTTTGCTCTTCATCTACACCAATGACCAACCAGTACATCCCGACACTAGGAGATTCCTGTTTGCTGATGACCTCGGCACTGGTGCACAGGGAAGGACCTTCAAAGAAGTAGAGAACACTCTCAGTGATGCCCTCGTAGTCCTCACCCCATACTACACTGCACACCACTTGTGAGCCAACCCTGACAAAACACAAATGAGCATCTTCCACCTGAAAAATAGGGATGCATACTGCCAACTGAGGGTATGCTGGCAGGGCAAGTGGCTGACTAGCACCAATAAGCCAGTCTACCTTGGTGTCACCCTAGACAGAACCCTCTCATACAAGAATCACATCCTGAACACCAAAATGAAAGTGGGTGCCAGGAATAACATCCTTAAGAAGCTTGCAAACATGAACTGGGGCATAGATGCCAGTACTGTGCGAACCACAGCTCTTGGACTGTGCTTCTCTACTGCAGAGTATGCAGCCCCCATGTGGTGTAGATCACTGCACACCACAAAGCTGGATACAGCTTTGAACTCAGCTTATAGAGCCATCTCTGGCTGCCTACGCTCCACTAGAGTTGATGACCTATATCTGCTATGCGGTATCGCTCCCCCACACATCATGAGAAGAGCTGTGGCAGCACAATGAGAAAGACGCAAACAAGGGACCGATCCACATCATGTACTCTATCTGCATGCTCCTGCACAATAGAGACTTAAATTGAGACATAGCTTTCTGCACTCCGTTGAACCACTCAGTGGTAGTGCAGAGTCACAGAGGATGGCCATGTGTTCTCACCACCTCCAGACAGCACCACATAAATTCACCATCACCCTGAAGGAATCCATTCCTTCAGGAGTAGGGGAAGCATGACCAACTTGGTCATGTCTCAACTGCCTCAGAACAGGCACAGGAAGATGCAAGATCCTCATGGAAAAGTGGGGTCTCAGTTCAGATGGACAAATGGCATGCGATTATGGGTAGGAGCAGACCATGAGACGACACCTTGTCTGCCCCCTCCTGCCTGACTGAACCTTGCACCAAGGAAGATCTGGAAGCTCTGACCCACAGAGGAAGGACATGTATGGAGTACTGGAGCAGGAGAGTGTAGCAGACTGAGGTGGTGACCCGAGAAGAAGTGGTGCCTGAAATCCAGGAGAGTGCAGAAGGGAACAGCCCCATGGAGTCCTTGCCGTTTAAGGACCTGATCCATGCCCTCACCACAGCCCAGCAGAACCAGCACCAAGTGCTGGTCACCCCCTGAAAGGACCAAGAACAATGGTTCAAAGCCTTGGTGCTGGCCCAACAGGAGGACCAACAAGCGTTCTGGCACCTGCTTGCATCAGTGGGGCCCATGACTGCCACCAGAGCAGACCCTCCTCAACTCACCCTAAGGAAGATGGTTCTGCATGATGACCCGGAAGCCTTCCTCGTGCTCTTTGAGCAGGCAGTGGAGGTGTGGGGTTGGCTGGTAGACCAGTGCGTGGCACGCCTCCTCCCCCTGCTAACAGGCAAGGTGCAACTGGCCATGTTGCAGCTCCCTGCCGACAGCCGGCTCATGTATGTGGACCTTCAAAGAGCCATCCTCCAGCATGTCAGCCGCTCCCCACTGCTTCTGCTAGCTGTGCTTGGAGGAGGTCAGCCAGCCGTTTGCTTTTGGGCAGCAATTCTGGGACGCCTGCCAGCAGTGACTGAGGGCAGACAACCATGATGTCGAGGGAGTGATTGACCTGGTGACACTGGAGCAATTTGTCATGCGACTTCTGGAAGGAATGGCGGAGTGGGTCCAGTGTCATCTCCTGGCATCGCTGGACCAGGCAATTGAACTGGCAGAGGACCACATGGTGACCATTCCAATGGCAGGACGGCATGTCTCCTCTTCTCCCTCTTCCTCTGCTTCCCATCCCCACCCATTCCCACACCACAGAGGCGAGGGCTGGTTCCCCCCCTGTAGCTGACCCGGTGCACCTGTAGTGTCCTCCTGTTTCCCCTTTCCTTGTCTGTGTCTCCTCCCCCCAGGTGAGTGACGTACGTAACACTGATGCAGAGGGAGAGCCTGGGCCGGTGTGCTGGCGCTGCAGGAAGCCGGGACATCTCCAACATCAGTGCTCCGTGATAGAGGTGGGCATGGTGGTCCGGGTCCGTGACGCACCAGAAACCGCCCTCGATCGGGCCAGAGAGTATTGAATACCGCTAAGTGTCCAAGGGGATACGTAGCAGGCTTTGGTGGATTCTGGCTGTAACCAGACATCAATCCACCAAAGCCTGGTGCAAGGTGAGGCATTGGGAAGAGCAAGAATGGTGAAGGTGTTGTGTGCGCGCGCACAGGGATGTTCACAACTACCCTTTAGAGTCTGTCCACATTCTATTTCGAGGGGAAAAACATAGTGTAAAGGCGGCGGTTAAACCTCATCTCACTCACTCGCTAATTTTGGGGACTGATTGGCCAGGGTTTAAGGAATTAATGATGCATATAGTGAAGAGACTGTCCTGCTGTAATTCAGCTAGGGAAAGCCCCAAAGTAGCATTGGCAGAAGAAGCTGTCACAGAGCCTTCTACGTCAGCACCGCGTCAGGGCGATACACAGAGTGAGGAGCACCCCACCCCTCCTCCCTCTCTCAGGGATTCCCTTGGGGATTTCCTGTTAGAGCAGTCACGAGACGGGACTCTGCGGCATGCATTTGACCAAATGAGAGTAATCAATTGTCAAATTCTCCAGCTAAATGCAACGCCAGCCTTCCCCTAATTTGCTATTATTAAGGATAGGCTATACCGAGTAACGCAGGACACTCAAACTGGCGAAAAGATAACACACCTGTTAATTCCAAAGAGTTGCTGGGAATTCATATTCCCAGTGGCTCACTTTAATCCCATGGCTGGACACTTGGGGCAGGATAAGACACTAGCCCCAATAATGGTCCGGTTGTATTGGCCAGGGATTCACGGGGATGTCCGTCGGTGGTGTGCAGCGTGCCGCGAATGTCCATTAGTAAATACTGCGACCATTCCAAAAGTGCCTTTGCACCCTCTCCTTTTAATCAAGACCCTATTTGAAAGAATTGGGATGGATTTCGTCAGGCCATTAGATCGGTCAGCACGGGGATATCACTTTTTATTTTAGTTCTGGTGGACTATGCAGTGTGATATCTGGAAGCAGTGCCTCGCCGCAATATCTCAGCATGCAGTATAGCAGAAGCACTCCTCCACTTTATCTCCCGGGTCGTGATTCTGAAAGAAATCCTGACAGACCAAGGCATTACTTTCATGTCGCACACACTGCAAGCTGTATGGGTTACTGGGGATTATTCCTATCCGCACCAGTGTCTATCACCCATAAACAGATGGCTTAGAAAAATGGTTCAATCGAACTCTAAAAAATATAATTCAGAAGTTTGTAAGCAAAGATGCACATAATTGGGATAAGTGGCTCAAGCCCCTGTTATATGGGTCCCGCAAGCCTTCACAGGATTTTCACCATTTGAATTGTTATATGGGCGTAAGCCACGTGGCATTCTGAATGTGCTACGTGAAAATTGGGAGGAGGGACCTTCACCTAGTAAGAACGAAATTCAGTATGTTCTCAACCTGCATGCCAAACTCCACACACTCGCGCACTTAACCCAGGAGAATTTGCAGCAGGTGCAAGAACATCAAGCCCGACTGTATGACAGGGGCACGTGCCTTAGGGAGTTCACCCCGGGAGACAAAGTACTTATATTACTGCAAACGTCGAGCTCCAAATTGGTCACCAAGTGGCAAGGGCCCTTCGAGGTCACACGCCGAGTCGGGGATGTCGACTATGAGGTGAGGCGAACGGACAGGGGTGGGGCATTGCAAGTTTACCTCCTCAATCTATTAAAATGTTGGAATGAGGAGGTCCCCGTGGCATTGGTGTCAGTAATTCTGGAGAAGGCAGAGCTGGGGCCCGAGGTTCAAAAAAGGAAATTGACATCGCCCACCACTCCAGGCCCCTGTGGAGACCACCTCTCCCTGGCCCAACTCATGGAGGTAGCCCAGTTGCAGAAAGAATTTTCTGACGTGTTTTCACCCCTGCTCAGCTGAACCCACCTCATAGAACACCACATTGAGATGCCCCCAGGGCTGGTAGCGCACAGCCAACCTTACCGCCTGCCCAAACACAAAAAAAGGTGGTCCGGGATGAACTCGAAGCCATGCTCAAAATGGGCATAATCAAGGAGTCCCACAGTGACTGGAGCAGCCCAGTGGTCCTGGTCCTGAACACCGATGGGTCATTCCGGTTCTGTGTGGACTATAGAAAGGTCAACACTGTGTCTAAATTTGATGCGTACCCAATGCCTTGCATTGACAAGCTGCTCAATCAATTGCGCACTGCTAATTTTTATTCGACACTGGATTTAATGAAAGGATATTGGCAGATCCCCTTGACTCCTCTGTCCCGAGAGAAAACGGCCTTTTCCACACCATTTGGCTTACTCCAGTTCATCACACTTCCTTTTGGGTTATTTGCGGTGCCCGCTATGTTCCAGCAGCTTATAGACAGGGTCCTCCACCCCCACACCACCTACGCAGCCACGTACCTAGAAGATATTATCATATTCAGCAATGACTGGCCATGGCACCTCAAACAACCTAGGGCCATCCTAAAGTTGCTGAGGCGGGTGGGTCTCACAGCTAACCCAAAGAAGTGTGCAATTGGGCAGGTGGAAGTATGGTATCTGGGTTTCCACTTAGGCCATGGGCAGGTGCATCCCCAAATTAATAAGATGGCAACAATTGCGGCCTACCCGAGGCCCAAAACCAAAAAGGGGGTGAGACAGTTCCTGGGGCTGGCTGGCTACTATTGTATGTCCATACCTAATTATTCAGATATCACCAGCCCACTGATTGATCTCACTAAACAGGGAGCACCAGATCCGGTCCAGTGGATGGAGCAATGCTAACAGGCTTTTTCTAGGGTAAAGGCTGTACTGTGTGGGGAGTCACTGTTACACTCCCCTGACTTTTCTCTCCCCTTTATTTTACAGACAGACACACTGGACAGAGGGCTGGGGTCCATTCTGTCCCAGAAGGTGGAGGGGGAAGAGCGTCCTGTGCTGTACCTTAGCCAGAAGATGTCAATGCGGGAAGGCAGGTACAGCACAATAGAGAAAGAGTTCCTAGCCATCAAGTGGGTGGTCCTCACCCTCTGGTACTCCCTACTGGGACACCCTTTCACCCTCTGTTTGGACCATGCACCCCTCCAGTGGCTCTACCGAATGAAGGATGACAACATGGATCACCCATTGGTATCTTGCCCTCCAGCCATTTAAACTCGAGGTGGTCCACAGGCTGGAGGCACAGATGGTGGTGGAGGACTTCCTGTCCCGTCAAGGGGGGGGAGTCAGGCCTGAGTCGGGCGGTAGGGGCATGTGGCAGCGGAGGTGTGGCCGAGCGTCAGTCTGTGAATGGAGGGCAGAGTCAGGGAAGGTGAGTGGTCGTGTCACTACACCTGTTGTCAATCAATGTGTTTGTGTCCCCTCCAGTGACCGCACGCTATAAAAGGAGAGTGAGAAGGGGAGGTCAGCGCTGAGGGCTTGATAATAACCTGTGTGTGTGTGCGTGTGTGTGAGTGAGAGAGTTTGAGATGTGTGCTGAAAAGCAGCAATAAAGAGAAGAATTAAGAATGCAAATAACTGCCTGCCATGCTTCTGTGCTCCACCCACATCAGGGTCTCGCTACACGTTCCATATGTTTTTTGAGTGTATTTAAAATGCACAAAACATGAATTTCAGTGTGATATATTGTGGTTGCATGAAACTGTCAGACAATGATGCTGGACTTGTACTGCTCCTTGCTCAAGCCAATATTGTGCAAGAAAAACGGGCTTAAGTCCAAGGTCTTAAATCCTCATTGTGTGCACTTAACTTACAGCCCAATATGTTTAAGCAGAACATCCTTTCATCACACTTAATACTATTTACAGTTCCTCTTTTACAACCATATACTGTAATAATTTATAACCTCACTATAATGTCACCTAGAAAAAGATGGATTACTTTTTCACTTTGTTTACTCTCAAGATTTCTTCCTCATGTTGCCTTAGGGAGATTTTCCTTGCCACTGTTGAATCTAGGTTGATCATTAGGGATCCAAATAGACAGTTGGCCAGAAGTTTACATACACTCATCATGGGCATGAATGTCATGGCAATATTGGACTTTTAATTATGTTTTTGAACTGTTCTTTTTCTTGGTAAGAATTATTGTACAACACATCTTTAACAGGAAAAAAACAGGAATTGTGTTTTAATTTAAACCCAAAATAAATTCAAATATATGCAGCAAATTATTTTTTTCTCTTAGAATGTGCATTGTACAATCATCCTGCCCAGAAAAAGAATAGTTCACATAAATCATTGAAAGTCCAATATTGCCATGACATTAATGTCCATGAAGAGTGTATGCAACTGTACATCTGGATTTCTGTAATGCTGCTTTGTGGCAATTTACATTGTTAAATTTGCAATACAAATAAAATTCAATGACATAGAGGTAAGCACAGCTAAATAATTCAGCTGCTAATCATATCTAAAAAAAAAAAAAGTAGAGAAATAAGTGCTCAAAATTCATTTTAATTAGCATATGTCTGGCATTTTTAATTAGTTTCTTTGTGTATGGGGGGGTGGATTGTTTTTTGGTCTACCTCAGTTTCAGAGTGTTGAATTTTTTGCTCTTGATCATTGGTAGGTGGTCTCAGTAGCTTGTTACACAAATTCCGGATGGATAATGATGACAGGAACAAACCAAAATCTGGCACTAGGAGACGTATTATGTTGCCAGCATCCACGTCACTGAATCTAAAAAAATAATAATTTATTTTAATAAATATAAATAAAGAAATAATATAACTTTTGGGGGCACTTTGCAGGTTAAGCCCTATAAGAGTGCATCACGATTACAACTGTCATGAGAGGGTTTGTAACTAAACTGTATAACACTGACAACAAGCATAATACATTGCTGGAACAAATTACAATTATTTACTCCTGTCAGGAATGCAGATGACAGGTGGATCTATAAACTGAAAGAGAGTTTATTAAGGAAAACTAGCAGACAATTTTAAATTGTGAGGCAAAAGTCACAATCAGAAAACAGACAATAGTCATGCAAGACACAAACAGGTTATCAAAGGCAAAAGCAAAAAAGCCAAATTCAAAGTCCAATCACAATTGACACCAGAATAAGCAGAGCAATAACAAAAGGCTTAGTAAAGTCAGATACAAGGAACTAAATGTACTTCAGTTGAAATGAATATACTTTGCAATGAACTGAGAAAACTGAAGTCATTTAAATTGTGAGCTGTGAGACTGTGGAGTGATTGTGAACAGATGTGTGCAATCAATAATCAGGAGACAGTGGGCAGTGAAGTGCAGAATGGGTGATGTAGTCCATGGTGGCCGTATTTGTATGCTGTTGTGAATTCTGGGAAGTACCTCAAGGAAATTGATTTAAATGTACAAATGGACTTGATTTTAAGTCTTTGAAGACATTTTATCTCTCATCCAAGAGGCTTCATCAGTTTGTCTGACTAGACTGGGCTAGTCTGACCAGCTGGTGTGAGTACCCAGGTAATTATCCTCTGTGGAGTCATTATCAAGGCTACTGATGTCATTGTTTCTTTATTGCTCCAGGGTGTGATAAAGTCAACTTCATTATGTTGTAACAACAGTTATTTGGGGTCAGAGTTGCTGGAGTCACGTGATGCGACTTGTGAACAACCATTGTTCTTGGATGCTAAGGTGTGAAATCTCCTGGGTAGGGATGAAAGGACAGCATTGTAAGTGGGAGACCTCCTCTGGGTGGCATGGTGGTGTAGTGGTTAGCACAGTCGCCTCACAGCAAGAAGGTTCCAGGTTTGAACCCAGTGGCCGGCGAGGGCCTTTCTGTGTGGAGTTTGCATGTTCTCCCCGTGTCTGCGTGGGTTTCCTCCGGTTTCACCCACAATCCAAAGACATGTAGTTAGGTTGATGTGGGGCGGCCTTGGGCTGAGGTACCCTTGAGCAAGGTACCTAACCCCTGACTGCTCCCCGGGCGCTCTGGTGTGTCTGCCCACTGCTTCAGATGGGTTAAATGCAGAGGATGAATTTCACTGTGCTTAAAGTGTGCATGTGACTAATAATAAATACATGCATGTATTTTTGTGATAAATACATATTATACTGAGCGCATTTCCCATATAATTCTCACTAAGGTTTCGGACCGCACTACAAAATGCCGTCCCCACTATATAGTGTCCGCCCTCCTTCGAACGCTGACGTAATCAAGCTGGAAGTTTTCCCTGTGTCTGAAATCGCTCCCTGCTCACTATATAGGGCTATATAGTGAGTAGGGAGCGATTTCGGACACAAGGAAAACTTCCGGCTTGATTATGTCAGCGTTCGAAGGAGGGCGCGCGCGTCTTTTGACAACGCTGGCAGATGTTGGTCCCTTTGATTTCCACTGTACGTTTTACTTCCATCCTACGAAGTCTCGCACAGGTCTCAGCGAAAGAAAGAAAGAAAGCACAACTTTATTCATCACACACTTGTTAAATGCAGAGAGGAATTTGGAAACTGCTTCATCTGAAGCAGTGAACACACACATGCACACATGTCAGCAATGAGCACACGCACATACCACGCTGTGCCATGCTAACAGCGCCTGGGGAGCAGTTTGGAGTTAGGTGCCTCGCTCAAAGGCACCTCAGCCCAAGGTCGTCTCATATTAACCTAATTGCATGTCTTTGGACTGTGGGGGAACCTGGAGCACCCGGAGGAAACCCACACAGACATGGGGAGAACATGCGAACTCCATACAGAAAGGCCCCTGCCAGCGACTGGGCTCGAACCCAGAACCTTCTTGCTGTGAGGTGACCGTGCTAATCACTTACACCACTGTGCCACCCGCAAGTTTATGGCCATTGCTTTGATATATGGACTGATATATTACATAGCATATTTCAAACACTCATAACTTGTTATAGCAGTGACAAAATAGCTGTCAGAAATGCATTCCTACATTTTATAAAATGAGATAAATAGAATGTTGATAATAAAAAAATTTGCCTTCAATTCCCCTTTAATCACCACTGCTCCCAGGTCTGCTCTGACCCAGAGTGGTAGCACCTGCCTGGGTTCCAGCTATGGGTTAAATCACCAATAAGGCGCTGGTAGCAGGGCACTTTTTGGTGCAATGTGGCAAATGAACCCAACAGGGTCAATGCCACACCACCAGATGGCATGCGGAAGAGTCACTCAAAATGGCCAACGGATGGCATCACTCAGCAAGTCAGTTGTCACTGTGAGGCAACTTCCATATCCTGTCAGGTCTGTGGCAGTTTTGTACACCACTTGGCTTCAGATCTGGAGGTCCAGAGAGACAACACGATGGGGACACGACATTGTTTGTCTTACCTTACTATGCAAGGCGCTTCGTTAGGAGAGGAGAATAGTACGTGAGAGCTCACAAGGCCAGGTATTCCGTGGCGGTTCAGCCGGGCTGTTCGTGCCACCACTGCACGTGACTTTGTTGCAGGCCTTGTGACCCATCTATGTTTCTGTGCATCCTAATGAAGCAGTCATCATCGCTAGCGATGGACAGTCGACAATGATGAATACAGTACTGTGCAAAAGTCTTAGGCACCTTTAAAAAAAATGCTGTCAAACAAAAATGGCTTAAAAAAATAATGAAACTAGAAAAGCACTCTGATAGTGCAGACCTCCGCCAAGAATCCTTTTAAAAAAAATCCGGGATCCAGAAGGTGATCTGGATCACCGCCAAAATTTAATGGATTGTTACTTGTGCCCAGTCA
>JAPEIY010000002.1:21853486-21863901 GCA_026122135.1 Cathorops aguadulce | reverse complement strand
TACAGCGCGCATAGAGGTGTGGCGTGTGTACTGCATCGTTTTCAGCGCGCTTGGCGTTGCCATTAAGACCTGATATTGAGTGAGAGAGAAAGCAAGTAAGCAAGCTTGCTGAAAAGCTAAATAAAGTGGCTTGACTAACATCAACTCTCTCCTGCCGTGCTTCTGTGCTCCACCCACATCAGGAATTGTTACAGTGGTGCCAAAACCCAGGAGCACAGAAGGGAACCACCCCATGGAGTCCTCCCCATTCAAAGAGCTCATCCTTGCCCTCACTACCACCTAGCAGAATCAGCATCAAGCACTGATCATCCTCTGGAAGGAGCAGCAGCAACGCTTTGAAGCTTTGATGCTGGCCCAGCAGGAAGATCGCCAGGCGTTCCAGCACCTGCTCGCGTCAGCAGGGCCGTCAGCCACCGCTGCTGCCACCCTCATGAAGATGGGACTGCAGGATGATCCAGAAGCATTCCTCACTTTCTTCGAGCAAGCAGCCAAGGCATGGGGGTGGCCGCTGGAGCAGCGTGTGGCGCGCCTCCTCCCACTCCTGACTGGCGAGGCGCAGCGCAGCACCTCCCTGCTGACAGCTGACTGGTCTATGCTGACCTAAGGAAAGCCACTGTGCAGCAGCTTGGCTGCTCCACGGAGCAACATCATCAGAGCTTCCGGACGCTGGCACTAGAGGAGGTCAGCCGGCCGGCCATTTGCATTCGGCCAGCAACTCCGGGATGCCTGCCAGCAGTGGCTGAGGGTGGAAGACCGCGACGCTGATGAGATCATTGATCTGGTGGCACTGGAGCAGTTTATCTCTGGACTTCCAGAAGGAAGGGCGCAATGGGTCCAGTGTCACCGCCCGGCATCGCTCCAGCGAGCCATCGAGCTGGTGGAGGACCATCTGGAGGCAGCTCTGACCGCAGGCAGATGAGGTGTCTCCCCTCATTTCTCTTCTCTCTCTCTTTCCTGTCTCTTGTCCCCCTCTCCACCCAGTTCTCCTGCCACTGAGGCAGGGGCTGGCTCCTCCCCAGCTGGCCTGTCGCACCCATGGTGTCCTCCCATCTCCCTCTTCTGTGTCTGTGTTGTCTCCCCCTCAGGTGAGTGACACCCATAACACTAGTGCAGAGGGAAAGCCTGGGCTGGTGTGCTGGCGGGACGGGGAGTCAGAGCTCCTCCAAAGTCAGAGCTCCTCCAAAGTCAGAGCTCCGCAAGGGAGGTGGGTGCTGTAATTCAGATCCCTAACACACCAGAAAGCACCCCTGATCAGGCCGGAGTGCATCACATACCGGTGAGTATTCAAGGGGATATATATCACTCTTTGATGGATTCTGGTTGTAATCAGACCTCAGTTCACTAATGCCTGGTGTAAGCTGAGGCATTGGAGAGATCACAAGCAGTGAAAGTGTTGTGTGTGTGCATGGGGATGTTCACCATTACCCTCTAGTTTCTGTCCATATTCTATTCCAGGGCCAAATGCTTAGAATAAAGGTGGCGGTTAGGCCCTGTCTTACTCACCCGTTGATTTTGGGTACTCGTTGATTTTGGGTACAGAGCCTTCTACGTTAACACTGCGTCAGAGTGAGGAGCAGCCCGCTCCTCCTCCCTCTCTTGGGGATTCCCTTGGGGATTTCCCATTAGAGCAGTTGCGAGATGAGACTCTGCGCGATACATTTGACCAAGTGAGAGTAATAGATGGTCATACTCTTCAGCCAAGCGCAGCACCGGCCTTCCCCTATTTTCACATGATTAAAGATAGATTGTACCAAGTGACGCAAGACACTCAAACCAAGGAACAAATAACCCAGTTGTTAATCCCAAAGAGCTTTAGGGAACTTGTGTTCCATGCAGCTCATTTTAATCCCATGGCTGGACACTTGGGGCAAGATAAAACACTAGCCCGAATAATGGCCCAGTTCTATTGGCCAGGGATTTGCGGGGATGTCCATCGGTGGTGTGCAGCATGCCGTGAATGTCAATTAGTAAATCCCATGGCCACTCCAAAAGTGCGTTTGCGCCCTCTTCCTCTAATCGAGACCCCATTTGAGTGAATTGGGATGGATCTCATCAGGCCATTAGATGGGTCAGCACAGGGATATCACTTTATTTTAGTTCTAGTGGACTATGCAATGTGATCCGGAAGCAGTGCCTCTCCACAATATCTCAGCATGCAGTATTGCGGAAGTGCTCTTCCGCTTTATCTCCCGGGTTGGGATTCTGAAAGAAATCCTGGCAGAAGGCACTTAATTTATGTCATGCACGCTACATGAGCTGTATGGGTTACTGGGGATTAAGTCTATCTGCACCAGTCTCTTTCACCCACAAACAGATGGCTTAGTAGAGCAATTTAACCAGACACTCAAAAACATAATCCATAAATTCATAAGTGAAGATGCGCGTAATTGGGATAAGTTGCTCAAGCCCCTGTTGTTCCCAGTATGAGCGGTCCTGCAAGCCTCCACGGGGTTTTCTTCCTTCGAATTATTATATGAGCATAAGCCGCATGGCATTCTGGACATGCTATGGGAAAATAGGGAGGAGGGACCTTCACCAAGTAAAAATGAAATCCAGTATGTTTTGATCTGTGAGCAAAACTCCACACCTTCACGCACTTAACCCAGGAGAATTTATGGCAGGCACAAGAACATCAAAGATGGCTATATGACAGGGGCAAGCACATTAGAGAGTTCATGCAGTGACAAAGTGCTCGTATTATTGCACACGTCGAGTTCAAAATTAATCATCAAGTGGCAAGGGCCCTTTGAGGTCACACAGCGAGTCGGGGATGTCGACTATGAGGTGAAGCAAATGGATAGGGGTGGGGCACTGCAAATCTACCACCTCAACCTTTTAAAACACTGGAATGAGGGAGTCCCTGTGACATTGGCATCGGTAGTCCTGGAAAAGGCGGAGCTGGGGCTGGATGTAAAAAAAGATAGCATCTCAGACCACTCCGGTCCCTTGTGGAGACCACCTCTCACTGGCCCAACTCACAGAGGTAGCCAAGTTGCAGAAGGAATTTTCCGACATGTTCTCACCCCTTCCTGGTTGTACCCACCTCATATAACACCACATCGAAACAACCCCGGGGGTGGTAGTGCGTAGCAACCCTTACTGATTGTCCAAACACAAGAAAAAGGTGGTTTGGGACAAACTCAAGGCCATGCTCAAAATGAGAATAGTCGAGGAGTCCCACAGTGACTGGAGCAGCCCAGTGGTCCTGGTTCCCATGACAGATGGGTTGGTCCGGTTCTGTGTGGACTATAGAAAGGTCAATGCGGTGTCTAAATTTGACGCATACCCAATGTCACATTGATGAGTTGCTTGATCGGTTAGGCGCTGCTCGTTTTATTCGACACTGGATCTAACAAAGGAATATTGGCAGATCCCATTGACTCCTCTATCCCAAAAGAAAATAGCCTTTTCCACACTGTTTGGATTACACCAATTTGTCATGCTCCCTTTTGGGTTGTTTGCGGTGCCTGCTATGTTCCAACGGCTTATGGACAGGGTCCTTCGCCCTCACCCTGCCTACACGTCCATGTATCTAGATGACATTGTAATCTACAGAAATGATCGATCAAGGCACTTGGAACACCTGAGGGCTGTTTTAGATTTGGTGAGGCTAGTGGGCCTCACAGCTAACCCAAAAAAAGTGTGCAATTGGGAGGGTGGAAGTACAGTATATGGGGTTCCACTTAGGCCATGGGCAGGTGTGTCCCCAAATTAACAAGACCACAGCAATTGTGGCCTGCCCAAGACCAAAAAGGAGGTGAAATGGTTCTTGGGGCTGGCTGGCTATTATTATAGGTTTCTACCTAATTATTCGGATGTCATCAGCCCGCTAACTGTTCTCACTAAAAAGGGGGCTCCAGATCCAGTCCAGTGGACGAAGTAGTGCCAACAGGCCTTCTCTGAGGTAAAAGCTGCACTGTGTGGGGGGCCACTTTTACACTCTCTTGACTTATCTCTCCCTTTATTTTGCAGACTGAATGCACTGGACAGAGGGCTGGGGGCTGTTTTATCCCAGGAAGTGGAGGGCGAGGCGTGTCCCGTGCTGTACATCAGCCGAAAACTCTTGATGCGTGAAAGCAGGTACAGCACAATCGAGAAGGAGTGTCTCACCATCAAGTGGGCAGTCCTTGCCCTCCCTTACTACCTGCTGGGGTGCCTTTTCACTCTCTGTTCGGACCACACACCCCTCCAGTTGCTCCACCGCATGAAGGATGCCAGTGCATGAATCACCAATTGCTATCTCGCCCTACAGCCATTTAAGTTCAAGGTGATCCACAGGCCGGGTGCACAGATGGTGGTGGCAGACTTGCTGTCCCATCGGGGGGGAGTCAGCTTCAGGCAGGACAGCTCCCTGGCCTGAGTTGTGCGATGGGGTTATGTGGCATCGGGGATGTGGCCAAGCAGCAGTCTGTGAATGGAGGGTGGGGTCAGGGAAGGTAAGTGGCTAAGTCATTCCACCTGCTGTCAATTGTGTGTGTGTGTTAGTTACAGGGATGGAGCATAAACAGAGAGAGAGAGCAGAGAAAGGGAGCTCTCTCCCTGACCACAACATGTGTGAACGAGTGAGTGAGTGAGTGAGTGAGTGAGTGAGAGAGAGAGAGAGAGAGAGAGAGAGAGAGAGAAAGATGAAAAGCTAAATAAAGTGGTTTGTGCTACATTAACTCTCACCTGCCGTGCTTCTGTGCCCCACCCACATCAGGAATTGTTACAATATGAAGCTTATCATTTTGTATTAAAAGACTTGCATTTTTCACACAAAACACATCGCAGATCTGAGTGAAATATTTTCAGTGGACAACACTGCCTACATATTGCACCAGTGAATCCAACAAAGTGAACAAGTATAATTACAGTATTTGTGAATCTCACAATAAACAAATAGCAAGCAAGACTCTATCAACTGTAATTACACAAGCAGCCACTAGCCATTATTCTGCAGTAACAATGAGATTCAGTGCAGTTGTTTTATGGAACTGAGAAAGGAGGGTTTTAATAAGCAAGAAAATAGTAAATCATGCATTGTCCCTTTTTTCCATCTTTTTGAAACACATTTCAGATAGGAATGATACTACTTATCTGTGTAATCTATAATAAAATAATATTTTCTTGTCATATTTACACCAATCTTTCTATCTTCAAAATTAGTCACAAAATTCATCAGTCTTCCCAAGCTTACGGTGTCTGTAAAACCATAATGTAAGCCTCACCTCAACATATACAGTACATTTCATATATGTAAACATGATAAGCTTTGGGATTAGAAGGCTGCTCCTTCACCCAACTCTGAGCATTTGCTTCTGGTTGACACTTGCTAGTATATTCCCCTTAAATGAGTGGTCCCTGGTTTAAATTGTAAAAGATCTTTCAACAGCTTTACTGGATTGTGGCTAGAATAGCATAAGCTGTAGAAGTACCTTATGCTACTTGGTCAAATGACCAAATCTGTTTTACGTCAATATAAGGTGAGGCTGAGTGCAGAGTAGCCAGTTTAATCTCTTCTGGCTGAAAGGTTTGCTATTAAAAGGTATGCTTCTTTTTCAGCCCATGAATTTTCATGTGTAGAATTAATAGGAATACATAGGGTGTTTCAAAAAAATTTTCATATCATTTTACAATCTAATTATTTTGCCAATTCTCATTCAACTTACTTCAAATTTTAACAGCATGTATGGAAACAGGTCAAAATTTTATGTTTAATGTTTTTTGCTTTTATCTTTTTAGGTATAAAAATGCCATTCACTGAAAAAGAAAAGACATGCTCGAACACAGTCGAATAAGAATAGGCAGCGTGCATTTATGAGAGAATTCTCTAAAAATGCACAAACTGCAATGCAGATGTGGACATGGTACAAGAAGTTCAAAGAGGAAGGCTGTCTGTGCAGGGCAAAAGGATATGGACGACCACCAACATCGGAAGAGACGGTCGAGCAGGTTCATGAATATTGAAAATTTGTGAAATCGCTCATGGAATCCACATACTTTTGAATTTCTCATTCACATTTTGAAGAATAAATCTTATACTGCTCAGCATTAAGCCTGTTCAATTTCATTTGCCTAGACTATGCGTTTCTGTGATATTTACATCTCAAATAATATCAAATTTTTTGAACCCCCCTGGACATTTCCCCTCAGGCTTGTGCTCATTTGTTCCCAACAACTTTTGGCTGATCAAATAGTAGCTTTCAAACAGCAAAACCTATTCTTCACAGTCATCATTAAAAAGGAGCAAAAACACTATGGAATGACCAAACGCCCAGAATAAATCAATTAAAAAATGTGAGATCCATCTCAGATCCATTTACATCTCCTGCAGGAATGACTACAGACTTGTCACCCTTACCTCTGGTGTCATGTAAGCACAAACCAACATGGATTTAAATCATATCCTTCACCACTCCTCTTTATCACTCCTCACCAATATGCCTGTTTCCTGTTGGCAGACATCCCTTAACCTTAAACACAATCACGCTCAATGCCTCGACCCCAGTCTGCCCCTCGATACTTATTTCAATATGTTCAGACCTGTCACTCTGATACTGGTTGTGTTAATAAATCTTGGAAACAAGTATTCATGACAAATGCAATAAAAGATCACTGCCAATGAACTGTCCATGTACACATCTACTTTCAATGACAGTTTAAGAAATTCAAACTGCTGCTTGCTGCTCCAATTCTGCACAAATTCCAAGTGGAAACAACACAGTGTGAAATATGCAGGGGGAAAAAACCTTTGGCTTCTACCTTCCCACACACAGATGATGATGATGATGATGAAGATGATGATGATGATTATTATTATTATTATTATTATTATTATTACTACTACTACAACATTTACTGCATTTAAATATGTTATTATTATTAATTATATTATTCATAAAACACACACACAACATAGGTACTAAATAAAAAAATGCATTAAATATAATGAATTTAAAGGCAATATAAATGTTCAATTATATAACACATACATGTACCAACGGTCTATTTTCGGAACACAAAAAGTACAGAGTCTAAAAACATTTAGATAACCAGCATAATAGAAAATAGAAATAGCAAAAGCAGGATGGACAAGAATTCTTACTGGCTTATTCTAAATATATCCTATAAATCTACTTTTTCCATTGAAATTCAAAGGAATACAGTAATGAAATGTTTTTAATTTATGCAGTTATGTACTGTAAACCATCATTACAAACATAAAAATTCTGTCTAAACAACTGTCTCTTCGATGCAACAAATAATTTGTATGTGGTCACATGAGTCATGCTCCATACTTATTTTAGTATTTTACCAAAGAATGCTTGCTTACTCACCCTTCATGGAGGACACAGAGGGGCTTGGTAGGAGAGGTACAGACAACAGAAACAGCAGATAGACCACAGAAAGCCCACTGTATCGGAAAGCTATTGCTGTGTAAATACACAATACAGACTAAAATATCTAAATCATCCAGTACAGTTAATGTATTGTCATTTACTGATGTCAAGAACAAAACTGGTGCATGAGTTTTGATCTTATATTTGTCTTTCCACAATTTCCTTAAACCCTTCAACTGAAAAATTAAAATAAAAGCATGAAAATATTGACACTCTTTTGGCCAAGTTATTACTGAATGTCAAGACCTTTAGAGTTGATTTTTATTATTAGTTTATCAAGATAAAATATCTAAAGGGTATAAATAAATGTGCACATAAGTATGTAAACAAATAAATTAACTTACAAATAAATTACAAAAAAAAATACTATATTAAAAACTAATTATTTAATATGGCTATTTAATTTTGAAATAATCACAAAAAAAGTTTGTGGTGGAAGACCCTTTAAATTATAGTATCTAAACATGTCAGGGATTAACTTGAAAATATAATTGTTATATAATTACAACTAAATTAGGAGGGGGGGGATTCAACTATTGCCTGTAACACTGCACATTTAATAAATGTCTTTCTATATCAGAAGAGAATATGAAAGTGCACAAGTGTAATATTCACATAAAGTACCTCAGAAGACGCATTGCTTTTTTTCCATTCTTTAAATATACTATACTGATAGACTCTATAATGGCTGTTGACATTAATTCTTTCTGTAATTTACATTTATTAAAAAAATAAAGTTAGTAACTTACAAAGTTGAATTTCACTTACCTGTTAGTAAAACTAGTGGTAATGCAATGTTATAGAGCATCCCGACAACAATATCCCCTGCCATGTTTATGTCGAGGGGTCCACATTCACTGATTTCTAAAGGGGACAGCTGTTAAGAACATCCATCAGGCACAGCGAATTCCTACAAAGCATTATCCTTTGGTGCACAACTTGTACAACATGTATTTTTAGGTAATAATAATAATAATAATAATAATAAGCTTGTGCTGTAGTTAAAATTCAGAAACTATTTGTAAGGATTTCCATCATGCTATCAACCATAGGAGGAAGCGTATCTAATATTCATGGAGGCTTGACCATTGTCTACTGATGTCTAGAGCTGTAATAGCACAGCTGAGTGCTCTAGTGAAAATATAACACGCTGAGCATAATAGAGTGTGCCTCATTTTGGTAATCAATACGTCGAAGTTGTGCATAGTCAAGCACTAAACAGTCCAGCAAGACTAAAACTATTAACACCCTATTTCTTTAGGGAATGAAGGAGTTCACAGATGTATAAAAATTAACTTTGTCTAAAAGCTAAACTTTTCACAGGCAGTTTTTAAACTCAAATAATTTCAATTCAATAAATTGAATACTTTTTTTGTTTTGCTTTTTTAATATTTTAAATTAGCTATAGTTTTTCAACCAAAATAACAACTTGGCATAGTACATTATATTGTCTGCCCAGTGATATGCACTATAAATTGTGCATGATTCCATTCTGTTTAAATTTGTATGACAATAAATATCATAAGATAAGGTTAGACAGAAATTAATTACACTTATAGTTAACATCCAGAATGATGGCTCTACCTTGTTTGGACTGAATACAACACTGTTTTAATAAGGCTGATAGCCCAGGTGAGTAACTCAGAGGGAACTGATTACCAAAGACACTGACTTTATGTACAGTGGATATAAACGTCTAAATCACTGTAAAATTTGCAGATTTTTGTGATAAAAGAAGCAAGATAGATTATTATTATTAGTAGTAGTAGTAGTATTTTTTTTTTTTTTACAATACTTACAATAACATGGTTGCACAAGTCTGCACACTCCTGAAAAAAAAAAATCCTTTGTTAAATCACCTTTTTCTTGTAATACAGCACTCAAGTCTTTTTGGCTAAGTCTCTACCAACTTAGCGCATATTGGTTTGGTTATTTTATTCCTCTTCCTAGCAAGTACTAGTAGTAGTAGTAATATTGTTTACAATACTTACAATAACATGGTTGCACAAGTCTGCACACTCCTGAAAAAAATAATTTGTTAAATCACCTTTTTCTTGTAATACAGCCAGTGTTGTTTTCGTTAACGATGACGCTGAAGAAATGATTTCGTTAACGCACCTTTTTTTCATGGCTAAAATGAGACAGTGACAAGCTAAACATAATTCTTTGATCACGAAAATATGACAAAAAGTATCTGTTGTTTTCATTGACGAGACGAAAATGTTAGTAGGTTGGCTATAGGACTTTCAAAATACATGGCGTTTCCTCCAATGGTGTTTGCAACCTGTCTGTCAAATGCTGAAAATATCAGCAATGCACCTGCATCCAGTCCTTGTTTGGTCACGCCCACCACCAGGCATGTCCGGGCACAGTGCACACTGGGGCAGCCACACAGTTCATGGACCATCGGCAACGCCAGCACAAGGGCTTGGTAGGCAGAAAAGATGCGATGATTTATGAACATACTTTACACATAATCCAGTAGAAAATAAAACGGAATGCCTTGTAATGGGAGACAGAGGTACACGCTGTGGCTATAAACTACGTGGCAAGAATACAACCGACTTCAAGAGGCATCTAAAGGCTTACCATGCTGCTATTTCTGTGACGGTAAGTTAACGTTACAAGAAGTCCTGTTAACAAATCTTGCATACATTTGCTAGCTTTGGTTAATGTCACTCAACAATGTCTGTGATGAATTTCCTATGAAGTTTTCCAAAACACCATGACCTCGCGAAAATGAATGGGACCGCTAGCTTCATGCTAAAGTTGGCTTGGTTAAGCTAACCAAGCCAATTCAATTACCTCATGACATGTTAATTCAATTAACATGTCATGAGGTAAACTTGTCCTGCAGGGATTATTGGTGGGACAGCAACTGAATGCTTTGTCATATATTGACCCATATTTCAGTTACTGTGAAACATACGGGGGGAAATGTAGCTTTTCAGACCTGTTTCTGTGCCTTAATATGTCTAAATGAGCAGCAGCACACCTGGCTACTCTAACGTTAGCAGCATGTTTAGCCATCATATT
>JAPEIY010000002.1:21821728-21833240 GCA_026122135.1 Cathorops aguadulce | reverse complement strand
TCTGAATAAAATATGGAATTTTGAAACTTCCACATCATTGCATTCTGTTTTTATTTACAATTTGTACTTTGTCCCAACTTTTTTGGAATCGGGGTTGTAACAGTCGTGGGGTTAATAACCTTAGAAATGGGGAAAGGGCTAACAAACCTGGGGGCCAGCTCATGTGAGGGGACCCAGAGAGGGAGATTGGCTGTGGACAGCATGACCTTTTGTCTTGGGTGGTAGACAGGAGCCGGTCTACGAAGTTGATCTGCCATCCTTTTGTATGTGTGATTGGAGCATAATAGGTGATGTCTGGCATGTGCCCAAACTCTGCAGCAGCATCAGACAATGGCTTGGGCTGAAGGAACAGATGCCTCCTCCTCCTGTTCAAGGAAAAGTGGGGGCTGGTAACTGAGGCAACACTGAAATGGAGTCAGCCCAGTGGATGATGAGGGAAAGCTGTTGTGGGTGTATTCAATCCAAGGGAGCGCCTGGCTCCAGGAAAATGAATCACCAGATGTTAGGCACCATAGAGTGACCTCCAGCTTCTGATTGGTGCACTCTGTCTGCCCATTAGTCTGGGGGTGGTAAACCAAGGAGAGACTGGAAGTGGCCCCAATGAGCTTGTAGAACTCTTTCCAGAAATAAGCGAAGAACTGGGGGCCTCTGTTGGACATAATGTCTGTAGGCAGACCATGAATCCGAATGCATGGTAGATAAAGAGTTCTAATGTCTCTTTAGCTGAAGGCAGCTTAGGGAGGGGAGCAAAGTGAGTTGCCTTAAAGAACCAATCAATGATAATCGTGATGCAAGTATTACTCTTGGAGTTGGGGAGGCCAGTGATGAAATCCACCACTATGTGGGACCAAGGATGGTGAGGTACAGGTAGGGATCAAGCAACAAGTTGGTTGCTAGTCTTGTTCCTGGAGCAGATGTCGCAGGCTGCCACAAAGGTCCTAACATTTTGCCGCATGGTCAACCACTAGAAGCATTGCCTGAGGACGGCAAGGGTCTGGGCTGCCCCAGGGTGACAGGCTAGGAGGGATCTGTACCCCCACTGAAGTGTTTGGGAGTGCATGCAAAGCAGCACATACAGACAGTTGGGTGGACCATTGCCCGGTCCTGGATTGCTGGACAGGACATTTTGGACAGTGGTTTCTATGTTGAGTTGGGTAGTGGCCATGAGGTAATGGACAAGGAGGATGGGCTCAGTGGTGTCTTACTGAAAGTCCAGAGAAAATTGCCTAGAAAGAGCATCTGGCTTGACGTTCTTAGAGCCAGGTCTAAAGTTGAGCACAAAGTTAAAATGGGAGAAAAAACAGTGACCATCTGGCTTGGTGTGCATTGAGATGTTTGGCAGTCCTGAGGTACCTGAGATTTTTATGGTCTGTCCAAATGATAAATGGGATCTCAGTCCCTTCCAACCAATGCCTCCAATCCTCTAGCTTGATAGCTAGCAATTTGCAATCCCCCAATGCCATAGTTGCATTCCAATGGGGTCACGCAATGAGAAAAGAATGTGCAGGGATGCACCTTGTTATCTTTGGCTGACCTCTGGGATAGAACAGCCCCAACACCAGTGTCAGAGATATCGACTTAGAGAATGAACTGAATGGAGGGATCTGGGATGATGAGAACTGACGCTGTGGTGAATCTGCTCTTAAGAGAAGAGAAAGCTTTCTCAACATGGTTAGTCCAAGAGAAGGGGTGCTTGGAATATGTAAGTTTGGTCAGATGAGTGGCAATGGTGATGTAGTTCTTGATGAATCTTCGATAGAAGTTACCAAACCCCAAAAAGTGCTGCAGTTCTTTATGGGAAGAGGGAACAGGCCACTCGAGGGCTGCCTTGACCTTGTTGAGGTCTATTTGAACCACCCCAGGGGAAATCACAAAGCCCAAGAAGGACATAGTGCACTTGTGAAACTCACACTTTTCTGCTTTGGCGAAGAGTTGGTTCTCTAAAACTTGTTGCAGGACCTGTCTGATGTGGGACTGATGCATCTCCAATGTGGGAGAGAAGATGAGGATATCATTGAGGTAAACAGAGACAAACTGGTTAATGAAATCTCACAAGACATTGTTGATCAGGGCTTGAAAGACAGAAGGAGCATTAGTGAGCCCAAGCAGAAGAACCGGATATTTGTAGTGGCCCATAGGAGTGTTAAACGCCATCTTCCATTCATCTCCTTCTCTTACTCATACTCAGTGGTAAGCATTGCGGAGGTCCAGCTTGGTAAAAAAAACTGAGCCCCCTGAAGTAATTCAAAGGCTGTGGACATGAGTGGTAGAGGATAATGGTTCCTGACAGTGATAGCGTTAAGTCCTCAATAGTCAATGCAGGGCCTGAGGGACTTGTCTTTCTTTTCCACAAAGAAGAAGCCTGCTCCAGCTGGAGAGGATTATTGGTGAATGATACCAGCCACTAGAGACTCCAAGATGTATTTATCCATGGTCTTCCACTCCAAGGGGGAAAGAGAGTGGATACAACCCCTGCCAGGTGTGGTTCCAGGTAACAGTTCTATGGTGCAATCATAGGGTCAGTGAGGAGGGAGCGAGGTGGCACAAGCCTGGTTGAACACCAAATGAAGGACCAGATATTTGAGGGGCACATTAGAAAGATCAATAGTTTCATCAGGACTGGTGACAAGAGGGGCCAGGGGAGTCTGAGCAGACAATAGGCAGGAGGCCAGGCAGCAAGTACTCCAAGAGAGGATGGTTCCATTGATCCAGTTAATGTGGAGATTGTAGAGGTGTAACCAGGGAAGACCAAGTACAGTAAACTCAAGGGAGTCGTTCATGGCATAGAACAAAATTGACTCAACGTGATTGCCAGAAACCTTCAAAGTAACAGGCTCATAGACACAGGAAATGGGGCTGAGTTCAGCCCCATTCAAAGCTCTGGTGACAAGGGAGCAATCTAGCTGATGCAAGGGGATGTCCAATTCTTCCCCCCAGGATGTCTTGATAAAGCTCTGATCAGCACCAGAATCAATGAGGGCTTGAACAGACTGGACATTGTTCTGGAATGAAATCTCAACAGTCACTATTGACCTAACAGCAGGGGAAGTGTTTGCAGAAATGCCCACTTGTATCCCTACATCTACTGGTAGGCAGCCTTTTACTGGCAGTGAGAGATGAAATGTCCAGACTGTACAAAATAAAAACAAGAACTAGTTTCTTGATGGCATCTTCTTTCCTTGGGAATTACCCAGGTTCTACCTGATTGCCTGGACTCCAACTCAATGGGGGTGGCACCCTCCGATGGAGGGGTGATGATCCTGAGTTTGGCCCTTCGGCTCCATTTCCGGTCCCTTCTCTGGTTGCACAGCAGAAGATGTGTGTCCACCTGACTGGCCAGGTCTACCAATCCATCCAGGGTGTCAGGAAGATCATGAGGTGCAATCAGAATGGTGTGATTTAATCCATGAAAGAAGGTATCATACAAGGCACTCACATTCCAGTCAACTGCTGCAGCAAGAGTCCAGAACTCAATGGGATAATCATGAATAGAGCAGGCACCTTGCTTCAGCACCATCAGCTGTCTCACTACCTCCCTGCCCTTGCGAGAATGGTCAAAAACCTTCTACAGTTCCTCAGAGAATTATTTGAAACTCAAGCAGCAGGGTCTTCTGGCATCCCAAACAGCTATTCCCCATTCCCATGCCTTTTCTGTTAAAAGTGTGATGACATAAGCTACTCAGGGACTCTCAGATGGGAAGGCAGATGCCTGACGTTTCATGGCGCACTGTGAAAGGAATGAACGGCAAGTCCCAGGTGCACCATCATACAACTGTAGAGCGGGTAGGCGAGGCTCACGGAGGGCAGGTAAGGCCAGAGCAGCCAGTTGGCTAGTTTGAGCTGGTGCTGGTTGGCCCATGATTGAAGCCTGAAGGCTCTCCATCTGTGAAGTGAGTCTCTGAAAGGTATCTGTGATGGAGAATATGCTCTGACAAACAGCTATGATCTCTTGTTGAGGATAACCGAGAACAGAGTCCTGCTGAGCCAATGCAGATGTGAGTGCATCGTAGTCTGCTGGGTCCATAGTGTGGTGGATAAAGTCTGTCACAACCCAAAGGCAACAGAAACAGAAAGGACCCAATATGCAACTACAGGGAATGAACAGAAGCATACCTGATGAGTGAGCTCATGAGGAGGACAGGTGGGTGGCAGGTGCAGCAGTACAGTCCAACACTAACACAGTGAAATCCAGGAAGATGGCATGAGGGCAGAGTGACTGGGGATAATAATCCCAGGGAGAAAAAAATTAAGCCAGAAAAAATAACAAAGTCCCCAGTCAGAGTCCTGGCAACAAGTCCCAAAAAATGGCAGGCAAAATTGTAATCCAATAATGTAATCCAAAAACATAATCCAAGTGCCAGAAAGAATAGCAAAGTCCCAAGTCAGAGTCACAATAACAAGTTCCATAAACACAGCAGGCAAAATTATAGTCAAGGTCCTTCCCGCACTATTCATGGCACATTTGGCAGCACCATTCTCCATTTCATTACCCTTGGCCTCTTGCCTATATTACATAGCTAGGGTTATGGGGGGGCTAGTCCTCTGGTAACCGCGAGAGTTTGACTCCCCACTCATATCTGTATTGCAGCGTGCCTTGCCAGATGGCAGTATGCATCATTTTTATGGTGGTCTTTGGTATGACCCTATCGTGAGTAGAACTCGTGATCTCCTGATCAAGAGGTGGACATGCTAACTACTAAGCCACTTGCCAGTGGCCTGATGCCATGGTGAAGGCAGTCTTTCTTCGGGCTCAGGGTGTCAGCACCACCTGCCAGTAGTCCTTGGGGTCCAATATTAAGATGAAGTGGGCTCTTCCCAACCTGTCAACCAGGTCATCCACTCTGGGCAGAGGGTAGCTATTGAAGTCTGAGACTGCAGTGAGCTTCCTGAAGTCATTGCAAAGTCTCTGACTTGCATTGGACTTGGTTACTGCCATGATGGGGCTTAACCAGGGGCTGGTAGACTCCGATAATGTCAGTGCACAGTAGTCAAGCCACTTTATGCTCAATCACATGATGGCAGGCCTCTGGGATGTGCTGGGGCATTAACAGAGTACCACCCCAGGGGGCCTTAATGTCATGCTGGATCAGATGGATCCTCCCTGGTTCTGTTGCAAAGGCATCCAAGAACTGATCCAAGAGTTCTCCTAGTTCTTGGCACTGGTGCCTGGATAGAATTTGTCTCTGATGGACCAGGGCATGCCCCAGTGGTTCTGTGGACAGAGAGGCCTGAGCCGAGAGCAGTGGAAGTGGTTTGATCCAGCATTTTAACAGATTGACATGGTAAATTTGTGTGGTTTTTCACTTACCTGGCAGTTGCAGGTGGTAGTTCACTGGTCCAAGTCTCTCCACTTCAGTGACTGGGCTCTGCCACTGGGCCAGGAACTTGCAATTGTTAATGGGGATGAGAAGAAGGACGTGGTTGCCAGGCTGGAACTCCCAGGGCTCCACAGAATGGTTGTAGAGGTGGCTCTGTTCAGCCTGGGCAGAGAGCACAGGCTGGCACACAGTGGGGGCCACCTTCTCAATTCAGTCCTGCCTTGAGGGTTGGGAACTCTTTTGTGTTCAATGGTGGTGTGGAAGGGTGAAGGCTGCACTTGCCAGGCTTCTTTGTCTATCTCCAGGAAGCCCCAGGGCCTTCTCCCAAACAGGAGCTCTACGGGTGAAGCGCATAAAGGGTTGAGGTGTTTCCCTGATGGCAAACAGAACAAATGGGAGAAGGAGGTCCCAGTTTCAGGTGTCTTCATCCACCATATGCTTCAGTATCCTCTTTAGGGTCTGACTGAACCTCTCAACCAGACCATCCATCTGGGGGTGGTAGACAGATGTGTAGCTCTGCTTTACCTACAACAGCCCACACATATCTGACATGAGCTTAGAGATGACTGGTGTACCTTGGTCCATGAGCAGATCCTTCAGGAGTCCCACATGGGAGAAAAGCACAACCAGTTCCCGGGCAATGTTTTTTGGAGGTGGACTTCTGCAGGGGAACTGCCTTAGGGTAACAGGTGGTGTAGTCCATGATGACAAGAATGTGTTCATGACTCCAGTCCACCTTGGAAAGGAGACCCACCAGAATCATGCACACTCTTTTGAAGGGAATGTTGATGGTGGGCAAAGGCAAAAGCAGGGCAAATGCATGTCTCATCAGGGTGGTGTGCTGGCAACAGGGGCAGCATTGACAAAAGTTCTTGATATCTGCATTCATCCCTCGCCAGAGGAAGTGGTATCTGACCTTTCCCAAGGTATTCTGGCCTGCTAAGTGGCTGCACAAAGGGTTGAAGTGGGACAGGTGCATAACAAGGTCTACCTTAAAGCGGGGGATGACCAGCAGGTCCACCTCTTGGCCTTGCCATTCTATGTGGTAGTACAGGAGGCCTCAGCAGACCAGGAAGTTAGAACTGGGCATGGGCTGTCCCAGCTGTTGGTCCTTCCCTTCCACTAGGTGCACCTGCCCTCAGTAGTTTTTGAGGTGTTCCTCCTGCTTCAGGTCTTGCCTGAAATTTCCTTCATGTGTCACCTGCTTAGACACACACGAGAGTGAGTTAGAGGTGGTGTGCAACTCACCTTCAACAGTACAGGCTTCAGCATCCTCATGCTCCCCAGCCAGGCACACATCTTAGAGCAGCAGGGTGCAGTCCACTAGCCTCTGGGGTGTTTATCATCACCTCGTCCTTCTGGTAGCAGGCAGCTCCTTCAGGAACCCAGGCCAATCTTGTCCTAGAAAGAGAGGAACAGACAAGTCAAGAACCACACCAACAACTCATGATCATGATTGGTGATGAGCAAGATGAGTGGCAGTGGCCACCTCTCATGTGTCCCCGTGCATGCAGGTAACCTTGAAAGTACTGTGGCACCTTGCAGCCACAGGCAGGACAGAGGGCCTGACCAGTGTGATAGTGCTGCCCAAGACCAGGAGGGCTTGTACTGGCCATCCATGTACCCACACAGGGGCATTTAGTAGATGAGGACTGGTTGGTGAATGGACAATGCAACCAGCGAGCCATGGTTTCCGGACTGGAGCAGGGGGTACATGCTCAGGCGCGGTGGGCATGGGCTTGTCAACAGGAGAGGGAGGGTGTGCAATGTGTGGGGGCTGTCATTGGGCACCTTTTTAGCCTAAGAGGTGGGGGAGGGGCCCCAGCAGGCCCCAGCTTTGGTCTGGCCAGGTCTTGTTTACTAATGTTTAAGGTCACAAGGGTGCACTCAAGGGCTCCCATCAGTTCAGTGGGGGTCTGAGGGGACCCTCATCCTGATACCCATGCATTCTTCTGCACTCTGCCTGGAGGAATTATTCCATGGTGACCAGTCCATATGTGCCAGTCCCTCCCCCTGTGACTGGTATTGCTGAGTGCTGCTCAAACTGTAGCCAGCTCTTTGTGGTCCTCAACAACATGCCAATCTGGCTGCGAGGGTTGATGTCAGCCTGGTACACCCAGTGGTGGAGCTCTGTCATGGCCTGGCAGATGGAGAACCCATAGTGCCCCAGGATCTGCTCTTTTAGGGGTGAGAAGGCTGAAGTAGGCCAGTGGGGTTTCTCCAGTGAGAATGGAAGCCAAAAGCAGGGCCCACTCCTCTTCAGGCCAGCCCTCTCTATATGACATCTGCACAAACATGTACAAGCAGGCTTCTACATTGTCTGCGGGGGTAAGTTTTTGGAGCAGATGGAGGGTCTCTGGGTAGGAGTCAGGGAGGCATCCCAAAAGAGGAGAGGCTCTGGCTCACTGCTGCAAAAGCTCCTAGTTGGTGATTTGGAGGCCCTTTAAGAGCTCCTGTATCACCTGTTGTTGCTGGAGCTTTTTTCTCCCTTTTCTCTTACAAACTGATGTATCAGATAGAGGGCTAGGGGCCATTTCATAGCAGGTGGTGGAGGGGGAGGATCACCCCCTACTGTACATCAGCCACAAGCTCAGGACAGTAAATACAGCATGATCAAGAAGGAGTGTCTGGCCACCAAATGGGAAGTTTTCACCCTCCAGTACTACCTGCTGACACAACTTTTTTTGAAATTGGGGTTGTAATAACCTTACCACAAGTTGTCACAAGCCTGTCTCGCAGTTGCTCATTTTTCCAAGACCCATAAAAGTTATAGAAGTTGTCTTCAGTTTGTCCCTGAAAATTTATTTCTGAAATATGGCAAGAAAGTTTTCCTTTCAGAAAAAGTAGAATACTTTCAGAAATCTCAAACCATTAATGATATAAACAACCCCTTTTTTTTTGCTAAGTTTTAGTTACCAAAAACTAAAAAACACTGATACCCTAACAGGCCATTTTCTGTCGCTTGGTCATGCAACTTTTTGACACAAGCAAAAAAATTGCTTTGTGTGCAGATATCTGTGACAGTGATTTTTTTGTTGCTTGCGACAGATTGCAGGTATCAAACATGCTTGATATTCTGCAACAAAAAAATCACCAGTTGCTGACTTGTTGCAGAGATAGCCGTGTGTTTGTCTTTGGAATAGCAAAGCAATTGCTTCCAAAGGCTAAGCCAATCCCTGCCCATGAAGTAGTTACGTGATTTCCACGTGACTTGCATCCCCCTCCCCAAATCACCAACTGGTCGCAGATAACGCACACATGCAGCTACCAGAGAGGGGAAACTTGCGTCCAAAAATCACAATACGCTTGCGACAGAAAATCGCCCATGTGCACTGGGCTTAAGACCTTTTCATTTAAACAAAGGAACAACTGCATTGCATTCTGGGAAATACAGTGTACTTAATCTGATAATGGCCCCTACCAGTTTCCAGCCACTTACATTTTGAATATTGATATTAGTTAAATCTTAATAGTAAGTCTTACAAGCATTATTAATCAAAGTACATTAGTGATTAATATGTCTGATAACTTGAGAGGCATTTATGCAAACACACATGATTTGTATAAGCAGACTGTGCAGGATCATGTATTGCCAAACACAGGGTTTTTGTCCATGTCAAGGAAAGAGTTTAATTTTTCCCCAGGAGCAACTGTGGAGGGAAAGCCCACACAAAAAAAATGTTAAATTGGCTGTTCAACCATATATTTACATTACAAATAATTTTATCAGTAAGTCATTTTGCATTTTAATAATCAAATAATCTTGAATAAAATACTTTGTTTATGTCAATAAACTGGCAGTTTTATAAGAACAGAACAGAGGGAGAAACTTCTGACAGGTAATGGACATAACTGAGAAATAATTAGTGTGATCTTTCAGCTCTCCTTTGGTAATTTGTCAGCTGCTATTGGTAGATTGGTGGATAGTTTAGGTAGACACAATAGTTTAGGGTTTATCTACACTAATAAAGAAAACAAAAGAAAAATGTTATTTTTTCATTTGGGTTTATTTTGTCATGTTCAGAATTTGCCATTTGACAATTCTTTCAATTTACAGCTTCACTATATATTGATAACCAGACATATTTCATGATTTTTTTTTGTTTGCATTTTAATTAGAAAACAATGACGCAATTGTCTTAGTCTATATGCTGTGACTAGGTACTGTATACCACTGAGTGTTTACCTGTTGTGGCTCTACCGAAGTTTTAAGAGAATGCAAAATGCATTGTTGACGGTGTTGTATCCAAATCAAATCTGTATATTTTACCTTACTAATGAAATGTTTCAATTAGGATTAGCTCTGCAAGCCCAAGAATGATAATGTGACAGTTATTTATGGTGGTTATACATGGTTAATGGAACCACAGTTACATACCTGGACAGTTACCTGAATAATCTGCCAATAGTCCTGACAACAGGACTCACCCTAACATTGCCCTTAAACATGCTTAGAGATGACCACTACATTCACACCATTGGCAAGGCTGATGTTAACCATCTAAAATCTGGAAAAGCTGCATGGTGATGCACAGGTAGTAGCAGTAGCAAAAACAGTAGGGTCTTAATGCTTGTAGCAACAAGAGCTGACAATACCTAGTCCAAAATTTAGGACTTTGAAAGGGAATGCCTGACCTTGGGAAGCAAACCTTAGGGACCCAGGCACAGAAAGCAGACTCTGCAGAGCTGACTAGCACACTTCCAGTTGGGTGATACTGCATATTTCTGATAGCAAATATCGCTCAAGATCCAGCAATTGTATTATGTTCACTATTCTAAAAGTCCATACTGTTTTTGGCCATAGTTTCTCCCATTTTGCTACTGCAAATGATTGTAATTCATCACAAAACACACTCAAACTCACAGCTTCCATATCAGTTAATGTCTTTAAAAAAAAAAGGCAAAAATTATTTTTGACTGTTGTACTTGCTAATTACTTTTTTCTTCGGTCTGTCATTGTATGAATGTTGCATAGTATTATACTGTATTTGCACTGTATGTGTCATTTTGTGTGGACAGTGTTTGTTTATTCTCCTGCTGAGGCCTCTTGGCCAGGTTATCATTGTAAATAAGAACTGGTTCTCAACTGATTTTACCTGGTTAAATTCAGATCAAATAAAATAAATAAAATGTATAATGGCCACTGTACAAGCCTCTGGAGGTAGTGTTATGTTCCATAGTTGTTCAGTTGGTCAGGTCTAGGCTCAGCATTGTTATGTGACAAAAAAAATATAGTCAGCTGACTACCTGAATGACCAGGTAAGACTTTGTGAAGTGGTTTGGTTCTCCCATTGTCAATATAATATCTGGGTGAAAAATGAATGCAACTCTGGATGTAAATAATAATATGAAATCTTTATTTGTCACATGCACACTCAAGTATAGTGAAACTTGTCCCCCAGAACCTTCTTGCTGTGAGGCAACAGCACTAACCATTACACCACCATGCCACCTGGGGGTCTGTCAAACAAGATAAAGCCTCTGTCAAACAAAATAAATGTTGTGATGTTGCATAAGATTGTTGAAACAATGCCATGGTGAATGCGTTCTGTAATCAAAGATAAAGGCAGTCAAATGAAACATAACAGTGTGCGACTTTTTTTGGCCAGGCAGTGTATATATACAGTGTGAGATAGTGATTTTAAAACAGTGGTGTCTTTAGTTGCTTTTTTTTTTTTAATCTCTCCTGAGGTAGATGCCCCTGAAGCCCATTTAGATGAGGTCTGGGCTACACCTCTGATATCTTCAGATACTAGCAATGCCCCTGGTGTAATATATTAATTTGTGATTTAATTAAATAGGAAAGCAAAACACATAACATATAATGCTAGAATGCTGGAAGCTGCAATTAATTCTGATATATCTATAAGACAGTTAACACCTGTGAACTCAAAATTCATGAAAATAAAATAGCCTTTAGTTACATTATTAAAGACTTTGTTTAATCCATAGTCATACAACTATAAGGATAATTAATCTCATCTCTTTATCTCTAGCCGCTTTATCCTGTTCTACAAGGTCGCAGGCAAGCTGGAGCCTATCCCAGCTGACTATGGGCAAAAAGGCGGGGTACACCCTAGACAAGTCGCCAGGTCATCACAGGGCTGATACATAGATACAGACAACCATTCACACTCACGGTCAATTTAGAGTCACCAGTTAACCTAACCTGCATGTCTTTGGACTGTGGGGGA
>JAPEIY010000002.1:21347805-21357965 GCA_026122135.1 Cathorops aguadulce | reverse complement strand
CCGTAGTCAGCTGGGATAGGCTCCAGCTTGCCTGCGACCCTGTAGAACAGGATAAAGCGGCTAGAGATAATGAGATGGAATGAGACAATGTCCCTCTCTACAAAAGCTGCCTAACTCAGGTGGTCTATGCTTGGACATGTGCTAAGAATGCCAGAAGACACACTTGCACAAAAAGCACTAGAATATGCGGTTGTTGGATCCAATAAGTACAAAGCCTGCAAAGGATGACACTGCACAAACTTGTTAAGTTTACTGAGCGCAGACCTCAAAGAGAGAGGCCTAGGCACACTAAGAACTGCAAAAAAAAAACTCCAGGAGCTAAGTAAGGATGCTCACCAGGGACAGGAAACAGTGGAACAACTTGTTTTAGGATGTGTCAGCTACTACAAATGCAGAGCCCAGTGGATGATGATATTTTTCAAAAAACAACATTTCTTAGTTTCAATATTTGATTTGTTGATGTAGCAAAGGTGGATGGAGCACAGAGAGTTGGCAGGCCAGAACTTGAGTTCTCAAGATACTTTTATTTAGCTTTTCAGCTTCTAGATTCACTCTCTCACACACACACATGCACTCTGGTTGTCTGGTTGGGAGAGTCCGCTCCCTGATGTTCTTTCTCTCCTTATATAGGGAGCGGTTACTAGGGAGACACAAACACGTGTTAATTCTGATTCTACCAGTTTCTGATTCTGCCTCTTACCTGACTCTGCACTCCTGTCACAGATCGACGCTTGACCACGCTCCCGCTGCCACATACCCCCACCGCCCGACTCAGGCCTTGTTGTTCCTCTCCTTGATGGGAGAGGAAGTCCGCCACGACCTTCTGTGCCCCTGGTCTGTGGACCACCTTGAAGTTAAAGGGCTGGAGTGCCAAATACTAACGGGTGATCCGCGCGTTAACATCCTTCTTGTGGTGGAGCCACTGGAGGGGCACGTGGTCCGAACAGAGGGTGAAAGGGCATCCCAACAGGAAGTAGCGGAGGGCGAGGACCACCCACTTGATGGCCAGGCACTCCTTTTCAATTGTGCTATAGTGGCTCTCATGCACCGACAGTTTTCTGCTTATATACACTGGGCGATCCTCTCCCTCCACCTCCTGGGACAAAACAGCCCTCTGTCTGACGCATCTGTCTGCAATATAAAGGGGAGAGAGAAGTCAGGAGTGTAAAAGTGGCCCCCCACACAGTACAGCCCTTACCTCAGAAAAAGCCCGCTGGCATTGCTCTGTCCACTGGACCGGATCTGGTGCCCCCTTTTTAGTGAGATCAGTCAGTGGGCTAGTGACGTCCGAATAATTAGGTATAAATCTGCGATAGTAGGCAGCCAGCCCCAGGAACTGTCTCACCCCCTTTTTGGTTTTGGGCCTCGGGCAGGCCGCAATCACTGCCGTCTTATTAATTTGGGGACGCACCTGCCCATTGCCCAAGTGGAAGCTCAGATACCGTATTTCCACCCGCCCAATTACACACTTCTTCGGGTTGGCTGTGAGACCCGCTCGCCTCAGTGACCCAAGGACGGCCCTCAGGTGTTTCAGGTGCTGCAGCCAGTCATTACAATAGATGATAATATCATCTAAGTACGCGGCCGCACAGGTGGTGTGGGAGCGGAGGACCCTGTCCATAAGCCGCTGGAATGTAGCAGGCGCCCCAAACAGCCCAAAAGGAAGTGTGACAAATTGGTGTAAGCCAAACGGTGTGGAAAAGGCCATTTTTTTTCTCGGGATAGTGGAGTCAAGGGGATCTGCCAATAACCCTTTGTCAAATCCAGTGTCGAATAAAAGTGAGCCGTGCCGAGTCGATCCAGCAACTCGTCAATACGAGGCATTGGGTACGCATTGAATTTAGACTCCGCATTGACTTTTCTACAGTCCACACAGAACTGGACCGACCCATCGGCCTTGGGAACCAAGACCACCGAGCTGCTCCAATCACTGTGGGACTCCTCGATGATGCCCATTTCAAGCATGGCCTCGAGTTCTTCCCAAACCACCTTTTTCTTGTGTTCGGGTAGCCTGTAAGGGCGGCTGTGCACGACCACCCACTGGGGCATCTCAATGTGGTGTTCTATAAGGCGGGTGTGGCCGGGCAGGGGTGAGAACACATCCAAAAATTCAGTCTGCAACTGGGCAACCTCCATGAGTTGTGTTGGGGAGAGGTGGTCTCCACAGAGGACCGGAGAGGTAAGCGATGTCAATGTTCCTTTTTGAACCTCCGGCCCCAGCTCCACCTTCTTCGGAACCACCGATACCAATGCCACGGGGACCTCGTTCCAGGGTTTGAGCACATTGAGGTGGTAAATCTGTAGTGCCCCATCCCTGTCCGTTTGTCTCACCTCATAGTCAACATCTCTGACTCGCCATGTGACCTCAAAGGGTCCTTGCCATTTGGCGATCAATTTGGAGCTCGACGTGGGCAACAGTATGAGTACTTTATCTCCTGGTGCAAACTCCCTAAGGTGTGTACCTTTGTTGTACAGGCAGATTTGCCATTCTTGGGCCTGCCACAAATTCTCCTGGGTTAGGTGTGTGAGTGTGTGGAGTTTTGTGCACAGGTCAATAACATATTGGATTTCATTTTTGCTCGGCAAAGGTCCCTCCTCCCAATTTTCCGGCAGTACATATGGGATGCTGAGTGGCTTACGCCCATATAATAATTAAAACGAAGAGAACCCCATGGAGGCTTGTGGGACCTCTCGCACTGCAAATGACAGGGGTTCAAGCCATTTATCCCAATTGCATGCGTCCTTGCAAACAAACTTTTTAATTACATTCTTGAGTGTGCGATTGAACCATTTGACTAAACCATCTGTTTGTGAGTGATAAACGCTGGTGTGGATCAGCTTAATTCCCAATAACCCATATGGTTTGCTCAGTGTGCATGACATAAACGAAGTGCCTCGATCAGTCAGAATCTCTTTGGGGATTCCAACTCAGGAGATGACGTGTAAGAGCGCTTCCACAATACTACATGCTGAGATATTGTGAAGAGGCACTGCTTCCGGGTATCACATTGCATAGTCCAACAGAACTAAAATAAAGACATACTCTCGTGTTGACCGATCTAATGGCCCAATGAGATCCATCCCATTTCTTTCGAACGGGGTCTTGATTAATAGTAGAGGGCACAAAGGCACTTTTGGAATGGCCGCTGGATTTACTAATTGGCATTCGCGGCATGCCGTACACCATCTACAGACATTGCCGCGAATCCCTGGCCAATAGAACCAGGTCATTATTTGGGCTAGTGTCTTATTCTGCCCCAAGTGTCCAGCCATGGGATTAAAGTAAGCCACCTGGAATACCAATTCCTGGCGGCTCTTTGGGATCAAAAGCTGCGTGATCTGCTCTTTAGTCTGAGTGTCCTGCATCACTCAGTATAATCTATCCTTCATAATAGAGAAATAGGGGAAGGACGGGGTGGCGTTTGACTGGACCATTTGACCATTGATTACTCTCACTTGGTCAAACGCATGCCACAGAGTCTCATCTCGTGACTGTTCTAATGGGAAATCTGCAAGGGATTCCCCGAGAAAGGGAGGAGGAGCCTGCTGCTCCTCACTCTGACACGGAGATGACATAGATGGCTCTGTGACAGCTGCTCCCGCCAATGCCACACCGGGACCTCTCCCTGCTGAACTATGGCAGGACCCACCCTTCACTAAATGAGTCATTAACTCCCGAAATTCCGGCCAATCAGTCCCCAAAATTATCAAGTGGGTAAGGCGAGGATTAGCTGCCACCTTTACACTAAATTTTTCCCATCAAAAAAGAATGTGGACCGACACTAAAGCGTAGTTGTGAACATCCCCGTGTACACACAACACCTTCAACAATTGTGCTCTCCCCAATGCCTCGTCTTGCACCAGGCTTTGGTGGATTGTTGTCTGATTTCAGCCAGAGTCCCCCAAAGCCTGATACGTATCCCCTTGGACACTCACTGGTATGCGATACGCTCCGGCCCGATCGAGGGTGGTTCCTGGTGCGTTGGGGATCTGGACCACCACGCCAGGATCAGTGCTGCGCCATTGCCGAGCACTGATGCTAGAGGTGGACCGGCTCCCCTCAGCGCCAGCAAACCGGCCCGGGCTTTCTCTCTGCACTAGCGCTCTGGGGCTCACTCACCTGAGGTGGGGGAGAGACAGACATGGAAGTGGGAAATGGGAGAGCATTGTAGGTGCGACAGGCCAGCTGGGGTGCAGCTGGCCCCTGCCTCCAGGGTGGGGGAACGGGGCGAGGACGAGACACAGAAGAAGAGGGAGAGAGAGGAGAAGAGGAGATCTGCGATCCTGCCATGGGAACAGCCGTCAAATGATCTTCCACCAACTCAATGGCCTGATCCAGCAACGCTGGGCAATGGCACTGGACCCACTCCACGGTCCCTTCAGGAAGTCAGACGATGAACTGCTGCAGTGCCACCAGATTGATGATTCCCTCAGCATCGTGCTTGTCAGTCCTCAGCCACCACTGGCAGGTATCCCAGAGTTGCTGGCCAAACACAAACAGGTGGACGACCTCCTCTAAGTGTAGGGCACAGAAGCATTGGCGTTGTTGTTCTGGGGTGCACCCCACACACTGGGTGATGGCCCGGCGCAGGTCCGCATAGACCAGCCGGCTGTCGGCTGGGAGCTGTAGCGTGGTCAGCTGCACCTCTCCCGTTAGCAGGGGGAGGAGGCGTGCAGTGCGCTGTTCCACCAGCCAGCCCCAGGCCTCTGCTGCTTGCTCGAAAAATGCTAGGAAGGCTTCGGGGTCATCGTGCAGGCCCATCTTCATTAGGGTGAAGTGGGAAGGGCCCATGGCAGTGGAGGTGGTGGACCCCGCTGACACGAGGAGGTGCCGGAATGCCTGACGATCTTCCTGTTGTGCCAGGATCAGGGCCTTGAACCTTTGCATTTGCTCCTTTCGGAGGGCAACTAGTGCCAGGTGCTGGCTCTTTTGGGCCATGGTGAGGGCGTGGATCAGGTCCGTGAAGGGGAATAACTCCATGGGGCTATTCTCCTCTGTGCTCCGTCCTGGGTTTCGGCACCACTGTAAGACTTGGAGCGGGTGGGTGGAGCACAAAAGTATGGCAGGCCAGAATTGAGTTCTCAAAACTCTTTATTTTCAGCTTTTCAGTTTTACAAACTCCCAGTCACACAGACACGCACACACACATCAGTCATCTGGTTGGGGAGAGAGCTCTCTTCCTCTGCTCTCTCTCTCTCTCTCTCCTTATATAGGACACGGTCACTGGGGAAGACACACAAACACAGGTTAATTGACATCAGGTGTAGTGATTCTGCCACTTACCTTCCCTGACAACAGCAGTCCTAAAGTTAGCAAGTTAACTGTAGACCTTAGCCATAAAAGCATTACTGTAAGTGTCCAGAGCCTTCTTCCAAGTGTGACAGTGTGTGCAGTCAGGGCAGCATCACCTGCAAACAGCACCTCCCTGATCAGGACTGTCACACCTTGGTCTTTGCACAGAGGCAAGTGAGGTTAAAGAGGTTCCCATCACTTCTGGTGTAGAGGTATATGCCATCCTCTGACTGGTTGAAGACAAAGGACAACAGCAAGGAGAAGAATATGCTGAAGAGTGTTGGGGCAAGTACGCACCCCTGTTTCACTCTGCTCCTGATTGGAAATGGATCCAAAGATGAGCCATTGTAATGGACAATACCTTGCATGCCTTCATGAAAATATGCAATCTACCTCAGGAGCTTGGGGGGGGCAGTCGATCCTTTGCAGCAGGGCAAACAGACCTTTCCTGCTGACAAGGTCGAAGGCCTTCATCAGATCAATGAAGGTAATGTACAAGGATTGTCTCTGCTCTTGACACTTCTCTTGCAGCTGTCTCAGTAAAAAGATCATATCAACTGTTGATCTTCCTGCTATGAATCTGCATCATGCTTCAGGGTATACACCTTCTGCAAGTGCCTGAGACCTGTTCAGTACTACATGGGTGAAGGCCTTCTCAACAATGCTGAGGAGGTAGTTATTGGGTCTAATTCCACAGTAGTTGTTGCAGGTCACTATGGCCACCTTTGTTCTTATACAGCGGGATGATGTTGGCCTTATGCATATCCAGGGGCACTGTACTGTCCTCCCAGCACTGTAGCAGGAGCTTGTGAATATGGTGCAGGAGAACAGATTTCTTGTCAGCCTTCATAACCTCAAGGGAAATGCCATTCCTTCCTGGAGCTTTGCCACAGGCTAGGAAGTCGATGGCCTTGCTGTGTTCCTTCACAGAAGGTGGAACATTGAGCTCCTCCATGACAGAAAGGGGATCAATATGCTCAAATCCTATGTTGGTGATAACATTCTCCCTGGAGTACAGCTCCTGATATTGCTCTGTCCATCTTTTACCGTTTCTTTGGTCTGTTATGATGTTGCCAGAAGTAGACTTCAGGGGTGTGAGCTTGGTGGTATGTGAACCAAAAGCTTTTGGCACAGATGTTGCTGCAGTCAGCAGAGAGTTGGATGCTCTGGCAGAGGTTCAGCCAGTACTTGTTGGCACACTGTCTAGCGATCTGTTGAGCATTGTTCCTGGCCTTCCTGAGCACAGTGAGTGTCTTCTCTGAGGGCTCTCTCTTGTAGTTGAGCAGTGCTGCATGTTTGGCTGCAATTACTGGCTCAAGTTCAACAGTTCTTGCTTTGAACCAGTATGGATTCTATCTTTCTGTCTTGCTGAATGTGTCCAAGATGGAGTTGTAGATGGCATCATGGATGTGGTTCTGTATTTCTTTGGTGTTGTCTGTGGGACAGTCCTTCAAGTCTTCTTCAGTGGAGTTGGCGAAGCACTCACACAGATCTGGGATTGCTGTCCTGGCTGTGTTGATACATGGGCATCCTTTCTGCTTGTAACCATGGATTCATTTGGGCTGAAGATGCATCTTGATCTTGCTGCTGATCAGGGAGTGGTTGGTGTCACAGTCAGTGCTGTGATAACTGCGAGTAACAAGGACTCAGTTCAACAAGGGTCTTCGAGTGATAATGAGATCCAGCTGGTGCCAGTGACAGGATCTAGGGTGCTGCCAGGATACTCTGTGGTTCGGCTTGGTGGAGAAGAATGTGTTGGTTATACAGAGATCGTGGTAGGAGCATAGCTCTAGAAGCCTCTGTTTGTTCTCATTGAGCTTGCTGATACCAAAATGGCTGATGCTATGGGGCCAGCAGGGATCAGCTCTCACTTGTGCATTGAAGTCCCCAAGCAGGTACAGGTGCTTTGTGGGAGGAATCCCTCTGATGATGGAATCAAGCTAGTCATAAAACTCATCTTTTAGCTCGGCTGATGAGTAGAATGGAGGAGCATAGATGCTCAGGATGTTCACTGTACCAGAGAAGGTTGAGAGACAGAACAAGAAGATTCGGGCTATACCTTTGGATTGCAGTTCCACTGATGACAGAAGAGAGTTTCTCACAGTGAATCCAATACTGTAAAATCTTGGGTCCTCTGGTTCCTGCCCCTGCCAAAAGAATATGTAGTCCTGTTCTCTAAGGCTGCCATTTGAATGGAGTCTGGTCTCCTGCAGTGCAGCAATGTCAATGTTGAGCCTTTTGAGTTCTTGGTTGATGATAGCTGTTTTCCTGGAGTCATCAACCTGACGTAAATCATCGAAGAGGCCAGGACACATTGTCATGATATTCCAGCATGCTAGTCACAAGAGTGATGATTTTCTCTTTCTTCTTCCTTTGCCTGGTGTAAGGTTTACAGTCTGCTTGTCAGTTGTTACCCTTAGCTCTAACCACCCAATGAAGCAGGCAATTGTGGCGGGTCAGCACCTGACTGGCTGGGGACTGCCCAGCTTGAGGCAGGCGATAGCTGACCAGTGAGACTATGATTCACCCTTGGAGACAGCCCATAGTGCCTGAACATACACCAATTGGTCTGGACTTATAACTCGTAACTGCTGCCTCCCGTGTTGTTTCTGCTGCTAAGAACAGTGGCACTGGAGTGACCTCTCCAGGGTGCATACCTGGGCAAAATGTATGGAGATCCTGTGGTGCCTAGTCAACAGAATCCCCCTCTTTATCTCACTGATGTGATCCAAAGGAGAGCAAAGCAATGCATTTGGCATCAGCTTGGCTGCAAGAGCTGCCAGAAGGAGGTCAGTGTTGACAATCCAACCACCTTAGGGTCCCCACGTGAGACCCAGACACTTTGAGACACTTGTCATGGTAATGAAACATCCATCCATCCATCATCTGCAGCCGCTTATCCTGTACAGGATTGCAGGCAAGCTGGAGTCTATCCCAGCTGACTATGGGTGAGAGGCAGGGTACACCCTGGATAAGTTGTCAGATCATTGCAGGGCGATAAAGAAACATTACATGCTAATTAATTAGCTAAGCTAATTCATGCTAGCTCTATTACGCTTTCAGTTCTTTGCTTACTGAATAGAAAAAAAATATCATTTAAAATCTCTCTCTCTCTCTCTCTCTCTCTCTCACACACACACACACACACACACACACACACACTACAGATAAAGTGTAGTGTAGAGTTTATTGGAGTTTAACTGAAATGTTGCGTGGCTCTGTGCTGCAGTGGTTATCACTGTTGCCCCACAGCAAGAAGGTTCAAGGTTCTGAGTCCTCGCGGTCAACTGGGGTCTTTCTGTGTGGAGTTTGCATGTTCTTGTGTCTGTGTGGGTTTCCCCTGGCTGCTCCAGTTTCCTCCCTCCCACAGTCCAAAGACATGTGGATTTGGTCAACTGGCTCCTCTGAATCCTCCAGAGGTGCGAGTGTGATGGTTATTTATCTCTGTCTGATCCTGTAATAGCCTGGTGACCTGCCCAGAGTGAGCCTCACCTCTCACCCAAAATCAGCTGGGATTGGTTCCACCTTCCACCATGGTCCTGATGGATAAGCACTGTAGATAACAGATAGATGGAACTCCAGTGTTTATCAGATGTGTATAACAGCTATTTGAGTACATTCATTGACTATTACAAAACAGATAGCAAACAGGACAGGGGTCATGATGAAAGTCCACTGTCTCGAAATTCTGCTCACAGTTTTATTCATCTAATGATTAACATCAGCATCACATTATTGTCAGTGGTAATTCTGGACAAACTGCCATTCAGTCCCCCCCCCCACACACACACCCACCAAAAAACCCTAAGCTCCCCCAGCACAAACAAACAAACAAACAAACAAACAAATCATTCTTTACTAACTTTATTTTTTTCATACATTTGGAACAACTCAAATAATCACTGAACACAATATAAATATTAAAAATACAGACATAAATAAGACATATAAAAAATAAGTAATGAAGATAAATAAAAACTAATTGTAGGATATAAATACAAATAAAAAGAATCAGATTATGAGAATAAGTGTTAATAAATGCTCGTGTGATATTTGCTGCAGGCTGCACACATTATCCTTCATTTCCTGTGGGATGAATAAAGGATGTATCTATCTCTATTATCATGACAGTGTGAAATAAAAATTAACAAACATAAGTGTTTTCAGTGTGTAGTATTTTTAATGATTTCACACAAACCAGAAAAAGAGAGACCAGGGAGGATCCTGGCAAATGAGTGACAGAAAACTGATTGTGTAAATGTAAACATTCACATTTTTTTTGTGTCTCTCATCCCGAAATCCACCGCTGATTATTATTACATACACTTCTCACTGTCTCGATTCTCATATCTGTTGATATAAAAACTTTTATTCCTGATATTCAGTGTGTGTGTGAGGGTCGTGTCTCTCACCTGATTTCGGAAAGGTAACAACAAACACATCATCGTCTCGGATCTGGAACGTCTCCAGACTGTTCATGTACTCCGGGCTGACATCGTTCTCAGCGGATTGAGGAAAGACAAATCCTCTGTAGGAGATAAGTTTGTCTCCGAGCTTCTGGAACTCCTGCTGAGTCATGCTGTGATATGATTGTGATCCACTCACTCACACACTCAGATCTTATATAAGCAAATTAAAGCAGCAGATAAGAGATCTCGTGGATGTGGAAAGTGGGTGGAGCCTTTCCATCCATCCATTCATCCATCATCTGTAGCCGCTTATCCTGTCCTCCAGGGTCACAGGCGAGCTGGAGCCAATCCCAGCTGACTATGGGTGAGAGGCGGGGTTCCCCCTGGACAAGTCGCCAGGTCATCACAGGGCTGACACATAGACACAGACAACCATTCACACTCACATTCACACCTAC
>JAPEIY010000002.1:21085729-21096559 GCA_026122135.1 Cathorops aguadulce | reverse complement strand
AACCTGCATGTCTTTGGACTGTGGGGGAAACCGGAGCACCCGGAGGAAACCCACGCGGACAACATGCAAACTCCGCATAGAAAGGCCCTCGCCGGCCACGGGGCTCAAACCCGGACCTTCTTGCTCTGAGGCGACAGCGCTTATATACATTTTTTTTTTATAATATTAGAAGAAAAACTACTGCAATTTGCAGCAGCACCCAAGGAATTACATTTGTAAACCGATCTGTTTTTAATTGTCCTGCCAGTTACTTTAAGTGGTAAAATATATACTCCCATCGTTTTATTCTTGGCCTATAAAGTAATCTCCATGTCTGAGATTCTATAGTAGTATGCACCAATTCATTTAGTTTGGGAAGTGGCAAGGGTAGGGATAGATATAAGGAAGTTCTACTGAAAAAAAAAAAGCTCAGAGTAGCTCATTAAAAATATTTTTCAGAAGAAATGACTGAACTATGAATGTGAAGTTCATTTTAATCTGTGTGAACAGAACTTTGAGCTAGTTCTCGTTAAATGCGAAACTGCACAACACTGACCGTGCCCTCCGCCACAGTCATTAAACACACCAACCAAGGGGGCATCATTTGGAAGAACAGCGATAATCTGTCAAGTACAATTCCAGAGACTTCAAAAACCTGTGCCATTGTTATGTTGGAATGAATCACAAGGGGATATGTGCAGTGAATTAATCAAAACTTATACAAATTCAAACCCAGTGCTTAAAGGAGTCCTCCAGCAGATTTACTCTTAAACTTGTGTTCAGTAAAAGTATTCATAGATTTCATTCATTCATTCTTGGAGACCAAACGGTGTTCTAGAAAAATGTATTTTTATTAAAACACCAGATGGGCCTCCTGCAGAAGTGAGGTATGCGATGTCATGGCTTAGTGGAAGCTTGGAGCAACTTGGCTGTTTATATCCTCCGCTTACATCGTAGTTTTGCTAGTAGAGTTTGAACGAAATCATCTAGAGACGCTTTCATCTCCCAACAAAGAACACTGGATAATCTGGTCTTCGAAGACAACTGTCTGTCTGGATTTCAACACTGACTGGTTCATTGGTTTGCACAGCAATATCCCGCTTTCTGGTGAACTCGCGTTTCTAGTACATAAATGAAATCGAAACTACCATGAAATAAAACTTCGGAAAATTTCAAAATGAGTGAGTTTCATGCAAAATATCCCGAGTAATTCTCTCATTTGGAGGAGTATAGTCAACCGTACCTGAAGCTCAATCTAATGATCCGTCTCTTGACCCGTCAGTGATCGTTCTTTAACACCCGTATTTTCTTCTAGTATACGCTTAAGAGCCTACAACGCATCAGAACGCCAATTACAATTCACCAGGTAAGACATAACATACCAGGGATGGATCCAGACTGATGCACATGCAGAAATGTACTGTACGTGCACCACTTGGCATCGGTCATGGGGCATTTGGTTATTTTACCACTAGCCAGCTACATGGGCTATAGCCACGCTCAACCAACAGACCAGGCTGAGCCGTGGTCGTAGCGGGCTGTGGTTGTCCTCTTCAGAAACTGCTTGGCGTGCTCTGTGCCCCTGTGAAGATCCATAGCAATGTGGTAAAATTAGTGAAAATATTTCTGCAAATATGCATCTGGTCAGATTCCTGGGCTGAATCAGTCCTTGGAAACTACAAAAAAAAAAAATAGTAGAACAAAATCGAAACTAACCTCCCGGTGGTGGTGTGTCTATTGCCGCTCAACACTGCATCGGCGGACTTTTGGAGCTGAACAACGGGTAAATATTGTTGGCATGTCATCGTCTTTTCTTTCTTTTTATTCTGGAAGCCCCCCATTAATCTTGCTTTTAATTCCATCGATTCATTGAAACAGGAGGATTCGAAGTGTTCGGAGCATAAGTAGGGCACCACAGACCGATTGTTTTGATGTCTTCTGATGGCATGAATCCATTTCTTGTGAATAGTCAGATGATTCTGGCCAAGTAAACGGTGAAATATCTTCTCGTCCTTCTTTTTAGCATCATTTTGGCATTTATATGCTGTGCAATGAGGCATACTTTACTTATTTAAAAACCTACACATTTGGTAAAAACACTTGTAAAACTAACAAAACCACGATGTAAGCAGAAGATATAAACAGTCGAGTTGCTCCAAGCTTCCACTAAACCACGTCATCGCATAAGTCACTTCCGCAGTAGGGCTAGCTAGCATTTTAATAAAAATTTTTTCTAGAACACTATTTGGTCTCTGAAAATGAATGAACGATTGTTGAAATCAATGAATACTTAACGCAAGTTTAAAGGTGCCCTTCCACCAAAAATGCTTAATACTGGCTCTTTTTGAAATACCATAGTTCACTCTGAGTTGCATATGCATGCTGCATGTGAAGATGTAATTCTACTCCCATTCCCTGTATTAGCTTAAAGAAAATAGTCGGAAAAACGAGCGGATCTGAAAAAGCTATACTAACTTGCGTCACTTCGAAAATTAGTATTCATGGCCTCGCCCACCTTGGCTTGCGACCGCCCACGGGAAGAAAGCTCGGATTTAAGCGCGAGAAGAGATTGGGTGGTTTTAAGTGCATTTTGGAGGGTTTTGAACATATTTTGGGCTGGAAAACGTCAGCAGTATCTGGCAACACTGGCTCTGATCTACCTCCTTGATATAATTAATTATGCATTTAATTATAGTTACATTTTAAACTTTAAAATAATTCTTAGTATTTCAAATATTTGTTTTATTTGTGAATGTGTTATTTTTTGTCTGAAAACAATGCTGACATTTAAAGAGACTGAGATAAAGCTACTTCCTCGTGTTCACTCCTTCTAAAATATACTACAAGAGCTATAGCATGAAAATGACTCTGCAGGCAGATTAAAAAGAAGTAAAAGAGGAACTTAAATCAATGGTAGTCTAAATCAGAATCAAACATTACTTGTCAACTCTAAAAATGAGTTCTCAGATAGGCATGCAAATATTGTCTAAAATAGACTAATTTCCATTTTATATTTTCTGGTGTTCCTTAGGAGACAAGCAAAACAAACAGCACCCATGATCTATCACGGAGTCCACAGAGCCTGAGTGATACAGGCTACTCCTCAGATGGGATATCAAGCTCACACAGTGAAATTACTGGCCTTATCCATGAAGAAGAAATTAAGTTAAGTGAGAAGAGTATGTCTGGGAACCTTACACCACCAAGCCCTTCTGAGATAACTAAACTGGAGAGCTCCATGCGACCTCTACTAGAGTCACAGGTATTCTCTGAAGGAGAGAAAACATGGGACAAACAGCGTGGTAGAGAAAGGCACCACAGAGACACTGAGGACAGAAAGCACAGATCCCAATCACTATCAATTAGTCCAGAGCAATATGACTCAGATGAAGATCTAGAAGATATAATGGAAGAGGAGGAGGACCCAACTGACTGGGAGGCCACACGAGAGCTCAGAACAGTAGCTGCTGCTGGAGAGGCAAAGAAAAAGAAAAAGCATGAATCTGCTGATATAACTGATGAAGAGTTTATGCGAAGGCAGATCATGGAGATGAGCGCAGATGAAGAAAATGAGGATGAAGAGAATGAAGAAGAGTTGGAAGAAGAGGAAGAAGAAGAAGAAGAAGAAGAAGAAGAAGAAGAAGAAGAAGAGGAAGATGATGAAGGGTATGGTTACCAAAAGCCAAAAAAAATACATAAGCACATAAGTGACTCAGGGAAAGAAAAGCGCCGTCTCACTCACCATTCAAGCAGCTTTGAAGAGGAGAGCAAAACTACCTGTGAAATCTACAAGGGATCAGCTGAGGAAGGAGAGGAGGACTTACTTGGATCACAAGGAGGCTTACGGAGATTCAAGACTATAGAACTGAACAACACCAACAGTTACAGCCGAGAAATGGAACTAAACAATGAAAATGACTTGAGTCTGGATAGAGAGCCTGAACTTGAAATGGAAAGCCTTACAGGTTCCCCAGAGGAACGATCAAGGGGGGAGTATTCCTCTACTCTCCCTCCTACAACTTCCAGCTACAACTCAGGAACATCTCCTCCTTCTTTATCCTCCATGGAGGATGACAGTGATAGCAGTCCCAGCAGGAGACAGCGTCTAGAAGAGGCCAAGCAACAGAGAAAAGCCAGACACCGGTCTCATGGCCCTCTCCTGCCGACCATTGAAGACTCCTCAGAGGAAGATGAGCTCAGAGAGGAAGAGGAACTCCTAAGAGAACAAGAAAAAATGCGAGAAGTGGAGCAGCAAAGAATCCGAAGTACTGCCAGAAAAACTAAACGAGATAAAGAAGAGCTGAGGGCACAGAGACGAAGGGAACGGTCCAAGACTCCTCCAAGCAACCTATCCCCCATTGAAGATGCATCCCCAACAGAGGAGCTGAGACAAGCTGCTGAAATGGAGGAACTTCATCGCTCTTCCTGTTCAGAATACTCACCTTCAGTTGATTCTGAGGCTGAAGGGTTTGAAATATCATCTAAACTCTACAAGTCTGGCAGTGAGTACAATCTGCCTACATTCATGTTACTGTATTCACCTACTGAAAAGCCAGAGCCAACATCCTGTTCTACTATTACAACTACCTCCTCAAGTGGAAAGCCTCTAAAGAGTGCAGAGGAAGTTTATGAAGAAATGATGAAGAAAGCAGAGATGTTACAGAAACAACAAAAGCAGCAGCAACAGCAGTCAATACAACTGTATAGCACAAGTGCCTATCAAGAAGATGATAAAATAAATGGACAGCAATATGAAGATGAATATGACTATATTGACCAAGATGATACAAGCTATGAGAATGAGGAGGCAAGTGATATCTATGAGGAAATACGTCAGACTTCACAAAACATTACCAAGCAGTTAGACGATCAAGTGGAAATGGATGTGTCTTATGCAGATAAACAACTGCTAGACACAGGATCCGCTTTTGCTAAACTCCTGGAGCAGAGCAATGCCCTCCTCACCCCTGGTACAAGCCCAACACAACTCTCAGCCCCAGTATCATTTTCAGAAACTGGAACAGGAGGCCGAATACCTGATGTCAGAGTAACTCAACACTTCTCCAAGGATGGGCATAAAGATCGAATTAGAAGTCATGCTGGCAAAAATGCCATCATACCCTCAACTGCTGCCACTACTATCACTGCATATGGAATATATGCCAGGGATGCTGTTCATGTCTCACAAACCACTACTAGTCAAATAGTGACTTCACAGCAGTCCACACTGTATACCCGACATATAAGCAGCCCTATCACAACCTCGTCCAGTAATTCAAGTGTGTCCAACAAAATAGCTGAAATCACTCAGGCTTATAATCAGCGGGAGGGAAGAAGACCCTCAGACAGAGTTCAAATAAGAGATAGTGCAACACAACTAGAGTCGGCAACTGAATTACGTTCTCATAATGTCCATGCATACTACAAAGGGAGTCCACCACTTTCACCTACTTCACCGTCAACTCATATACCAGCCCGATCTCCTTCCAGGAAAACAGCTGAATTTTCAACTCAGACTTTCAGTCCCCCAGTGATAGCACCATCTGAAGGTTCTGGCCCTACATCTCCTATTATGGCACAGGCCACTCAAACACCTCATAGAGCTATCTCACCACGACTGTTTAGACAGCAGTCCTCTCAGGATGCCACCTTTATGCTAATAACAATTGGATCAGAGCCAACTAGCCCTCCAAAGCCAGTTACAGTTAACACTGCCACCTCCCCTTTATCTTCCCCAACAAAGTTTAGCCACTCCTCATCATTTGATGCTTATTCACCACCTGTAAGCCCTCCTGACACACCACCACACCAGCAGTCACCTCTGTATTGCTTCCACAGGACCCATAAAGTTGAGAGAGTTAATGTTGGTACAAGCATGGTGACTGGTGCTAGCTCTTATGCTCGTGGATCACTTTCAATGGAAAACATATCATTGTGCCGTATTTCCACAGTCCCTGGCACCTCGAGAGTTGAGCAAGGGCAAAAGCTACACAGTGCAAGTGTGGCAGACCTAAGAACTGCTATTAAGTCATCTCCAATTATTATAACAGATCAGGGGATGGACTTAACTTCTTTGGCCTCAGAGTCTCGAAAATATGCAAGCAGTGCAGAAGGGAGCCCAATTCGCCATTCCACAAACATCCAGCCTCTCATAATGAACTTGAATGAACAGCCACATGTTGTTGCTTCAACAGCAACAACAGTCAGTGTAACTGTTGCTGCCTCAATGTTCATATCTCAACCCAAGCATCCTGTGGTTTATGGTGATCCCCTTCAAAACAGAACAGACATGGGCCAGGGCATGGGAACAATGGTATGCCTTGTACAGAACAAACAACCACCAATTGACCCATCTATACCAAATATTGATGCCAAGCTGGAAGATCTTAGTATTCAACAACAGCAGTTACTTAAGCAACAGCAGAAACTACAGCATCAACAACAGCTTTTAGAGCAGCAACTTCAACAACACCAATTTCAACAGCAGCAAGTTTCTTCTTTTGGAAAATTCAGTCAATTTCCACTATTAAAGAAGGACCTAATTGTCACCCAGACAAGCACTGCCCCTGTTGTTAGTGCAGTATCTCCAGCTCTGGCACCTGAGATTTATAATACTGGCAGTTCTATGGAGCTGAAGAGTAAATCACCTGTTCAGCCTCATTTTATGATGGTACAGATGGACAGTGCTGCACAAGGAAAACCTCTGACCCATTTGATCAAATCAGAGGAAACCCAGGATGCAAGGGATCTAACTGGGCAAATCAAGAAAGAGAATCAGGTTGCTTGCTGTGATGTAGTTTATAACTTGCCCTTTGGTAGTAGCTGTGTGGGTGGCCCATTCTCCCAAAAACCACTGTCAGATGAGATGACAAATGTTACTGAGTCATCAAGGCCCCCTTCTGCACCACCAAAGCTCTATGAAGCAACAGAGTCTAAGCAAGATAAACAAATATATCATGATTTCACCTTGAAATCATACACACTCCCTTTCCCTGGCCGGTTACAACCATCCTTGTCTGAGACCAACCTTGCAGAAGCAGGGCTCCAGTCCTACTCTTCTAAAGCTGATATGCAAGCTTCTGTAGAATTATCAATGGATTTAAACTCAGTTAAGCATGGCTATGAAGGAGGATATATTGGAATGGGACTTCAATATGGTTCCTACACAGATCTTCGTCAGGGTAATATGGTAGTGCCAACTCTCCCCATGCGCAGGTACAGTTCCCTGTCCAATATAAGTTCAGATTACGGATACTCATCCTGTGACCCTTCTAGATTACCAGAGTCTAACCTTGCCCAGTATAGTGCCACTACCGCTAAAGAGATTAGTAGAATGTGTGCAGCCCTCAATTCAATGGATAGGTATGGAAGCAATCCTGATCTGTTGCAGTTAAGTCGAGGAGGTGGTCCACCAGGCAGAATTAATTTGCAGCAGAGTCTTAGACCCAGCTTGATATATGGTCCAGATGGAAAACCCTTTTCCCAAGCTCTTACCAATCTCATCAATGCAAGACAAGCAAGCCTTAGAGCCATGTATCCATCAGCCATTAGATCAGCTGATGGTATGATCTATTCAACTATCAACACACCTATTGCATCCACTGTGCCAATAACAACTCAGCCAGCTTCAGTACTGCGCCCATTATTAAGAGGTGTTTACAGACCATACCTCACACCAAATATGACACCAGTGCCTCTGGCCAGCCTCAACAGAATGCCTGTTGCCCCCCGGATGTCTCTCACAGGACAGATACCTTTCCGCTTTCCAACACCTACTCATGTTTCTGTTACAACTTCTGCTACCACAGATGACCCAGCTGTAATCACAACAGAGCAGGATGCACCAATCTATCTTGGAAAGTCTCCAGTAAGCTCTACATGTATTGGTATGTCTGTAGCACTAACCCAGCCTTCTGTTGTGCAGAGTAGCCTAACCACAGCAATGCCAACACAAGCTCCAGCCAACACAAGCCAATCTCAGGAGCAGCCATTAAACCTTTCTCAGTCCCATCTTCAAATGCAGGGTCCTTTCCAAACTCCAGTGCAGCTTTATCCTCCCACTCACAGTCAACTTCCACAGCAATCTGTTTTAACACAGCCACCACTTCCTATAGAATCAACTACAGCCACTGCCTCAACTCTGGGTGGTCTTCCACAGGAAAAGGAGATAGAAGAAGAACGCTTGCATCGTCAACAGGAAAAGTTATTACAATTAGAGAGAGAGAGAATAGAGCTAGAAAAGTTGAGGCAGCTGCGGCTACAGGAGGAGCTTGAGAGGGAACGTGTAGAATTGCAGCGGCACCGGGAAAAAGAGCATATGCTTGTGCAACGGGAGATTCATGAGTTGCAAACCATTAAACAGCAGGTTTTACAGCAGCAACAAGCTGAGAGAGAAAGCCAACTGGTTATGCAGAGAGAGCAACTTGCTCAGCAAAAACAGCAGCTTGACCAGATACAGTCTCTGCAGCAACAGCTTCAGCAGCATCTTGTGGAACAAAAGAGACAAAAGACTGCAGCTGTGGCTACAGCAACTAGTACCCAACTTATATGTGACCAAAGTGGCAGAATTATTCAGCCACAAGACTTGCCCCCAGATATGCAACATGGCGATATTCAGGTGCCTTCCAGGTCTCTACCCAACTCTGCTTCAGAGATGTGTCTGAGGAATAATGAGGGGCAAGCAGATAATAGGTCTATGCGGAAACAAAGATCAATGCCTCGTCTACATGATGCTATTGACGCAGAGGTAACAATGTTTTCCCTGCCCACGAGAATTGTAGACAGCAGTGTACAAACAGATGATGAAGATGAAGAGGAAAGATATTTAATGTCCAGAAGAAGAAGAACTAGACGTAGTGTGGATTGCAGTGTTCAAACAGATGATGATGAAGATAAGGTAGAATGGGAACAACCTGTCAGACGGAGACGTTCTCGGTTCTCCAGGCACTCTGAATCAGGTGCTGATCCGAAAACTGAAGCTTCCACTCTAGCTGCCAAAGTTGCATCCTCCAGTATTGCCATCCAGACCATTCAGGATTGCTCTTGCCAAACAGAGATAGATCAGCTAGGGAAAATCTCCCCAGCAATACATGTCACTGTGTCAGATCCCAACAAAGTTGAGATTGTACACTACATATCTGGTCCAGAGAGAACCCAAAAGGGGCAAAGCTTAGCTTGTCAGACTGACCCTGAGTCTCACTCTCAAGGTGTGGTAGTTCCACAAATTAATGTGGCTACCACCATAAGCCCGTATTCTAGCAGTACACAACTTGTGGGATCAGCAGATCCACTGTCCTCTCGTCAACAGGGTGTTTCAAAGTTTGAGAGACGTAAACCAGATCCTTTGGACATAGGCTACCAGCAGCACCATCTGCACAACGAGTCGTTGTCCAGTGTGATTCGGCAACCACCCAAATCCCCACAGGTGCTGTATTCTCCAGTATCTCCTTCATCACCACACCGCGTCATAGAGACATCCTTCTCATCTGGTGAGAGGCTGAATAAAGCCCATGTTACTCCACAGCAGAAGTCATATACAGCTGAGTCGCCACAGAGGCACCAAAGTTTACCCCGACCAATGAAGAATGTTCAGAGATCCTTGTCAGATCCCAAGCCTCTCAGTCCCACAACTGATGAGCAAACAAAGGCAAGGATATCCCTTTACCAGCAACAAGCACTTCAAAGTCAGGTATGTGACATGTTCTGGGTTTTTGTTGAAATATTTATATGCATATACTGCCATTTGGAATAGAGTTGGAAAAGTTTGTGATTTTTTGGAATGATCTTAGTTTTCTGCAGAAATGATTCCTAAATTGTCTGATCTTCTTATAGGGTAACGTGAATGTCTTCTAATTGGCATAACTGTCCATCACTTCTGATGGCCTAGTTTGTACAATTCATGCAGAAGTGTAGATAATTCAAAGTGTTTTCTGAAATTATTACAAAAGTTGATATATTTGTAAAATGGTAAAATATTAGCATTTATAAAATTATAATTTGAGAAATATTGTTTCATCTGAATGTCTAATTCTGTTTAACCAGTAGATATTAATTTTTTGACAAAGTGTGATGCGTGCTTGGATCATAATCAATGTTTCCCATTGAAATCTTGTTTAAGGGCTCTTTTTTTGTAAGCATAAAAATATCACAAAGCATTAAATAGTATTCAAAAGTAATATTTGAGAAGTGAGAGTATTTGAACTGGAGAAAAGGTGTTTAAATGAATCAAACTGTGTTGTATTTCTGTAAGATGTAATATGTTTTGATATTTCATTTTATATTGCCAAGACAATTGCTATGACACATTAGCTGACACAAATTCATAAACAGTGCCTTGAATGAATTGCATCTTGATTCCTTTGATTGCCTGAATTGCTTGTTAGTAGTTATATGATTGGTATTCAGCACTGGCAGCAAAAATAAGACATATTTTCATATTACTTATATGGACATTAAAGAAGCCCAAATTAGTATTGCTAGACACAAATGTTTACATGCAGCCTTAATTCCAAAAAAGTTGGGACACTGTGTAAAGTGTAAATAAAAACAGAATGCACTGATTTGCAAATAATGGAAACCCTACATGTCATTGGAAATGGAACAAAGACAACATATCAAATGTTGAAACATACATACATTTGATTATTTATAATATAAACACACACACACACATCTACAGTGGGGCAAAAAAGTATTTAGTCAGTCACCAATTGTGCAAGTTCTCCCATTTAAAAAGGTGAGAGGCGCCTGTAATTTTCATCATAGGTATACCTCAACTATGAGAGACAAAATGAGAAAAAAAATCCAGAAAATCACATTGTCTGATTTTTAAAGAATTTATTTGCAAATTAT
>JAPEIY010000002.1:20660869-20671304 GCA_026122135.1 Cathorops aguadulce | reverse complement strand
CGCAGAGGAGAGAGGTGAAGGAACTTCAACGATGCTGACACGCGCGGATATGCATACCTTCTTTGCCGAAGATGAATGAACTTTTGAGCACATGCCAAGTTTTCTAGTGCTATGGGGAAATATTAAAACGAAACGCTTAGGATAATGAATATTCTCTTCAATATTGGATGGAACTCTGCTGACGGGCACAGCGACCGATCCACAAGCTGGACGCCAACAGCGCCGACACACAGCGTGTGATTCCCACGGAGGAGTGGTCACCATCCTTCGCCCAGGTTACAGCGGGGGCTGGTTTTCTTAATAGTCTGGGGACTAAACAACTCTATAGGCTTATAGGAAATCAGTTGGGTATTTGGAAATCTACTGTTTACTATTATGTTTTCTTTAACTGTTCTATCTTATACTTATGTTTCTTCTTTCACCTTGAGTTCAATGTTGGGCAAAAATTATGCTTTATTTTTTCGTGTGTGTGTCTTGGAAGGTGAGAATGCTGGGGTGGAAAGGCAGAATGCTACATAAAACATGGATAGTTTAATTTGTGTTAGTTACAATGTTAAGGGTCTAGGCAGTCCAATCAAGAGGAAAAAGATAATTAGCCAACTTAAAAAAAACTACACTGCTCAATAGCAATGATACAGGAGACTCGTATGTCAGAAAAAAAAACTTTTCCGGTGGTTTTCTCCCTGTCTCTCAGGTAGCAACATGAGAGGTTGCCTAAGGATAATAATAATAATAACAACAACAACAACAACATCACGCACTCGCCAACCAATCCCGGGCGACATCTCGGTGCTGAAAGGAACTTCTGGGAAGATTTTCTAGTTTCGGTTGTGTTGCCAGATTGGGTGGTTTTAAGTGCGTTTTGGCGGGTTTTGAACATATTTTGGGCTGGAAAACATCAGCAGTATCTGGCAACACTGATAGCTGCCTGTTTCATACTAACAGTATTAACTTTAACCGGATAATTAATTTAGTTTGCCTGCTGCAAGACAAAATCAATTTGACCTCGCTGTCTGCCGACTGATTTTGAACACAAAAAATGCTTAATTTATTAGATGAGTAAATAAACCAACATATTTGGGACTTAAACTAAGCGATTATATGTTTAATCTAAACAACTAGCTGCTAACACTGCAGAAATAGATGGTCCATAATGAAATCGAAGCTACTTTTTTGGCTGCAGGAAGTACAGAATATTTTCCTCCCAAGCGAAATAAATCAGGAAGCTTTCTTTTGTACTTTTGCTTTTATTTTGTGTGTGGGCGTTATGGAAGGCCACAGGGGCCAATGGGTGCAGAAATAGCTACAGTCGCTACATGTCTTTGCTACATGCAGAGAAGACGTCGCTACATGACGCAGTCCTTCCAGTGTTAGAAGTCATGTATTTCGTAAACTGCTAGCTCCACGGCCAGTCTAACAAAGTTATTTTAATAACGAATCAATCAAGATTACTCGGCCCAACATGTTGTTTAATTCAAGTCGACAATATTGATCCAAACAGTCGACTTTTTTCAACTAAGAAGAAAACTTCCAGTCTACTCCGCCAGTGCTGCCATTTTGGAAATCACATGACGCGTTGCTGAGCGCTGATTGGTTGAAAAGTGAGTGATGTTGAATTTGTCTGCAAGAAGCCACGCACCAATGTTTTAAATGGGTTAACTCATTTAGGATTGAATGGATTAAGAGGCCTTCATGTTGTCTGAGGAGGACGCGGAGTCTGAGGGTGCTTAGATTGGACTTGCCCATCACAGGGGCTGAGGTTGCCGAGGTGGTTAAAAAGCTCCTCGGTGGCCGGGCTTCGGGGGTGGATAAGATTTGTCCTGAATTCCTGAAGGCACTGTATGTTGTTGGGCTGTCTTGGCTGACATGCCTCTTCAACACTGCGTGGAGGTCAGGGACAGTGCCTCTGGATTGGCAGACTGGGGTGGTGGTCCTTAAAAAGGGGTACAGGAGAGTGTGTTCCAACTACTAGTATTAGGGGATCACACTTCTCTGCCTCCCTGGGAAAGCCTATGCTGGGGTGCTGGAAAGGAGAGTCTGGTCAGTAGTTGAACCTCGGATTCAGGAGGAACAATGCGGTTTTCATCCTAGTCGTGGAACACTGGACCGGCTCTTTACCCTTGCAAGGGTACTGGAGTTTGCCCAATCGGTCTACATGTGTTTTGTGGACCTGAAGAAGGCTTATGACTGTGTCCCTCATGGTGCCCTGTGGGGGGTGCTTCAGGAGTATGGGGTTCAGGGCCCACTACTGTGGGCCATTCGGTCCCTGTATGACCAGAGCAGGAGTTTGGTTCACATTGCCGGCAGTAAGTTGGACTCATTCCTGGTGCATGTTGGACTCTGCCAGGGCTGCCCTTTGTCACCTGTTCTGTTCATAACTTTTATGGACAGAATTTCTAGGCACAGCCAAAGGGCAAAGGCTGTCCAGTTTGGTGGCAGCAGGATCATGTCTCTGTATTTTGCAAATGATGTGGTCCTGTTGGCATCATCAATCTGCAACTTACAGCATGCTCTGGGATGGTTTGCAGCTGAGTTCAAAGTAGCTGGGATGAGGATCAGCACCTCCAAGCCTGTGGCCATGGTGCTCAGCCAGAAACAGGTGGAGTGCCCACTTCGGGGCAGGGGGGAGTTGCTACTTAAAGTGGAAGAGTTGAAGAATCCCAGGGTTTTGTTCATGAGTGAGGGTAAGGGGGAGCGGGAGCTGGACAGACGGATCAGGGCAGCATCCGCAGTGATGTGGATGCTAAACCGGTCTGTGGTGGTAAAGAGAGAGCTGAGCCAAAAGGCAAAGCTCTCAATTTACTGGTCCATCTACATTCCCACTCTCTCCTATGGTCACGAGCTATGGGTAGTGACCAAAAGAATGAGTTTGTGGATACAAGTGGTGGAAATGAGTTTTCTCTGCAGGGTGGCTGGGCTCTCCCTTAGAGACAGGGTGAGAAGCTTGATCATTTGGGAGAGGCTCAGAGTAGAATTGCTGCTCCTCCACATCAAAAGGAGTCAGTTGAGTTGGTTCAGGCACCTTGTTAGGATGCCCCCTGGATGCCTCCCAAGGGATGTCTTCTGGGCATGCCCCACCAGGAGGAGACCCTGGGGCAGACCCAGGACACACTGGAGAGATTACATCTCTCAGCTGGCCTGGGAACACCTCAGTATTCCCCCAGAAGAGCTAGTGGAGGTGGCCGGGGAGAGGGAAGTCTGGGCTGCTCTGCTTAGACTGCTACCCCTGTGACCCGGATCCAGATAAGTGGTAGAAGATGGATGGATGGATCTCCACTCTATTCATTACACCTTACATAAATAAATGAAATGATGTGCAAGTGATGTATTCAGCCATCCCTAGAAATGTCTAATTCCTTGTTGTTGGCTGGACCACTACTGCCTATGCAATGCTGCTTGAAATCTCTGTGATCCCCAAACAGCTGACAGTGGCCCTTTATGAGGTCCATGATGGCAATATATTGTACCCATCCCAAGTGCTCAGTGACCTTGACCACTCAAGACATGGGGTTGCTATCAAAGTCAGATAACTTGTTGAAGTTTTGAAGATTATTACAGAAACAGAGAGCTTGAACAGGTTTTTGCACCACTACTATAATGCTGGACCAGAAGGAGACATTTCAGCTAACATATTCTGTACCTCTTCCTTGATGGCCTGCAGTTTACCCTTGGGTACATAGTAGGGCATTTGCCATACAATCCTGGAGGGGTACAGCTATGGTGATGGATCACATTGGCTTAGCCCAGATTAGTTATAAACATCCAGATGCTGATCCTATGGCTTTAAGATGTTAAGTCTGAATAGCCTACACAGGCTGACCACCAGCCTATGTGATGTAATCTGCACTTGTCTGTACTGCACTGAGGCCAAAAGATCCATCCAGATGATTGGCAATATAGGCCTAATGTATGAATGGAGTTTTCTTCACTGTGACTGTCCGCCACCAATCTGTTTCCATCTTAACTCTGAGAAACATACAGGCAGCCAGGGTTTTCTTCCACTTAGGGAATGAAGCCTTGGATCATGAGCTATGATCTTGCTACAACTGTATTTCAGTGTTATCTCTGAGGCCTGAAAGCAGTGGCTTTATTCAACTGTCTCTAAACATCCTTATAAATGCAGGTATACACCACCACACCAACAATGCCCTACTAAGATTGGCTACCCACTGACTTCTTTGACTTAAGTCCTTTGCATGAAGTCTTTTGAGAAAGGTTTATTTACTTTGCCACAAAGTTGGAAGCAAACAGTTGTTTAGAATGTGTTTGTATGCTGTAGCATTACAATTTTCTTTCACAGGAACTAAGAGGTTTAGCCCCAATTTGTTACAGCATGACAGTGAGAATGTACACAAAGCAAATTGTACAAAGACATAGTTTGCCAAGGTTGATCTGGAAAAACTCAAGTGGCCTGCAAAGAGCCATGACCTTAACACCGCTGAACACTTTGGGATGAATTGGAATGCTGCCTGCCTGCCAGGCCTTCTCACCAATCATCAGTGCCCAAACTCACCTATACTCTTGTAGCTGAATGAGCACAATTCCCCACAGCCATGTTCCAAAGCCTGCAGTGGACCCCCCGATGGGACAGGACATCTGCCATGGCCATTTGTGCCCCGGGCCTGTGGACCACCTCAAATTTAAATGTTTCGAGGGCAAGATACCAATGGGTGATCCAATGATTGGCATCCTTCATGTGGTGGAGCCACTGGAGGGGTGTGTGGTCCAAACAGAGGGTGAATGGGCACCCCAGCATGTAGTATCAGAGGGTGAGGACTGTTCACTTAATGGACAGGCACTCCTTCTCAATGGTGCTGTACTTACTTTCATGTATTGAGAGCTTATGGCTGATGTACAGTACTGGTTGTTCCTCACCCTCCACCTTCTGGGACAGAAAAGCTCCCAGCTCTCTGTCCAATGTGTCCATCTGCAAAATAAAAGGGAGAGAGAAGTCAGGGGAATGTAAAAGTGGCCCTCCACACAGTGCAGCTTTCACCTTGGTGAAGGCCTGTTGGCACTGCTCCATCCACTGGACCAGATCTGATGCTCCCTTTTTAGTGAGATCAGTCAGTGGGCTGGTGACATCTGAATAATTAGATATAAACCTATGATAATAGCCAGCCAGCCAGCCCCAGGAACTGTCTCACCTCCTTTTGGATCTTGGACCTCGGGCAGGCCACAATCGCTGCAGTCTTGTCAATTTGGGGATGCACCTGCCCATGACCCAAGTGGAAACCTAGATACCATACTTCCACCTGCTTGGTTGCACACTTTTTAGTTGTGAGACCCGCCCAACTCAGTGACTCTAAGACAGCCCTAAGGTGTTCTAGGTGCTGCAGCCAATCATTGCTGAATATGATAATGTCATCAAAGTAAGCCGTAGTATGGGGGCAAAGGATCTTGTCCCTGAGCCACTGGAACATAGGGGGAGCCCCAAATAACCCAACAGGGAGCATGACAAATTGGTCTAATCCAAACAGTGTAGAAAAGGCCATTTCTTCTTGGGATAGAAGAGTCACAGGGATCTGCCAATATCCCTTTGCCAAATTCAGTTTTGAATAAAATCGAGCAGCACCTAATAGATTGAGTAACTAGTCAATGCGAGGCATTAAGTACACATCAAATTTAGACACTCTGCTGACTTTTCTGTTGTCCACACAGAACTGGACTGACCCATTGGCCTTGGGAATCTGGACAACCAGGCTTCTCCAGTCACTGTGAGACTCCTTGATTATGCCCATTTCGAGCATGGCATTGAGTTCATCCTGAACCACTTTTTTTTTTCGGGGTAAGCAATAAGGGCAGCTATGCACCACCTCCCCTGCGGGCATTTCGATGTGATGTTTTATGAGGAGGGTGCAAATGGGAAGGGGTGAGAACACGTCAGAAAATTCCTTTTGCAACCTGGCAACTTCTGTGAATTGGGCTAGTGAGAGGTGGTCTCCACAGGGGACTGGACTGGTTTGAGTAGGGTTTTTTTAACATCTGACCACAGCTCACCTGTTCCAGGACTACTGATGCCAGTTCCACAGGGACCCCTTCATTCCAATGTTTTAGCTGGTTGAGGTGGTATATTTGCAGTGCCCCTCCCTTATCCATTCACCTCACTTCATAGTCGATGTCCTCGATTCACCATGTGACCTCAAAGGACCCTTGCCACTTGGTAACCAATTTGGAGCATGAAGTGGGCAATAATATGAGCACTTTATTTCCCGGGGTGAATTCTCTAAGGCATTTGCCCCTGTTGCACAGCCGGGCTTGATGTTCTTGTGCCTGCTGTAAATTCTCCTGGGTTAAGTGCGTGAGAGTGTGGAGTTTTGCGCACAGATCGAGAATGTATTGAATTTCATTTTTACTTATTGAATGTCCCTCCTCCCAATTTTTCCGCAGCATATCTAAAATGCCGTGCAGCTTTCGCCCATATAATAATTCAAATGGTGAAAATCCTGTGGAGGTTTGTGGGACCTCTTGTACTGCAAATAACAGGGGCTTGGGCCATTTATTCCAGTTATGTGCATCTTTGTTTACAAACTTCCAAACTAAATTGAGTGTTTGATTGAATCGTTCCACTAAGCCATTTGTTTGTGGGTGATAGACACTGGAGCAGATGGCTTTAAGTCCCAATAACCCATACAGTTTGTGCAGTGTGTGTGACAGAAACATAGTGCCTTGGTCAGTCAGGATTTCTTTCAGAATCCCAACTTGGGAGATAACATGGAATAGAGCGCCTCTGCAGTACTGCATGCTGAAATATTGCAGAGAGGCACCACTTCCAGATATCATTTTGCATAGTCCACCAGAATGAAAATAAAGTGATATCCTTGTGCTGACTGATCTAATGGCCCAACAAGACCCGTGCCAATTCTTTTTAAGGGGGTCTTGATTAGAGAGAAAGGGTGCAAAGGTGCTTTGGGAGTGGCCACAAGATTTATTAATTGGCATTCGTGGCATGCCGCACACCACCAGTGGACATCCCTGTGAATCCCTGGCCAATAGAACTGGGCCATTATTCTGGCTAGTTTATCCTGCCCTAAGTGTCTGGCCATGGGATTAAAGTGAGCTGTGTGGAACATGAGTTCCCTATGGCTCTTAGGAATTAACAACTGTGTTATCTGTTCACCAGTTTGAGTGTCCTGTGTCACTTGATAGAGCCTATCCTTAATAATAGCAAAGTACGGGAAAGAGGGTGTCACATTTGGCTGGAGAGTTTGACCATTGACTACTCTTACTTGATCAAATGCATGACACAAAGTCTCGTCTTGTGACTGCTCTAAAGGGAAATCCTCAAGGGAACCCCAAGAGAGGGAGGAGAGGCTAGCTGCTCCTCGCTCCTCATATCGCTCTGATGTGGTGCTGACATAGATGACTCTGTGACAGCTTCCCCAGTCAATGGCACACCGGGATCCCTCTGTGATGTACTATCATAGGACCCACCCCTTACTATGTGTTCCATTAACCCTCTGAATTCTGGCCAATCAGTCTCCAAAATCAATGGGTGGGTGAGATGAGGATTAACCACCACCTTTATACTATGATTTTCTCCCCCAAATAAAATGTGAACAGACACCAAGGGATAATCATGAACATCCCCATGCACACGCAAAACCTTCACCGCTTGTGCTCTCTCCAATGCCTCACTTTGCACCAGGCTTTGGTGGATTGAGGTCTGATTACAGCCAGAATCCACCAACACATGATACATATCCCCTTGAACACTCACCAGTATAGGATATGCTCTGTCCCTATCGAGGGCGGTCTCTGGTGCATCAGGAATCCGGACCAAAGCTCCCACCTCCATCGCAGTGCATTGGCCCTGGAGATGCCTGGGCTCCCTGCAGTGTCAACATACCAGCCCAGGCTTCACCTCTGTACTGGCGAAAGGAGAGTCACTCACCTGGGGGGGGGAGCCGGCCTCTTCCTCCATGGTGGTGGAATGGGGTGGGGATGGAAAAAAGGAGGGAAAGTGGGAAGGAGAAGGGGAGAGAGAGAGAGAGAGAAGAGGAGGAATATCTGCCTGCCACCGGAACCGCTGCCAAGTGATCCTCCACCAACTTGATGGCCTGATCCAGCGACATCAGGTGGTGGCACTGGACCCACTCTGCTGTTCCTTCAGTGAGCAGTTCCAGTGTCAACAGGTCGGTGATCCCCTTGATGTCGTGGTCTTCTGCCCTCAGCCACTGCCAGCAGGTGTCCTGGAGTTGTTGATTGAACGTGGATAGCTGGCCGACTTCCTCTAGTGTCAGTGTGCTTAAACATTGGCAGTGTTGTTCTGGAGAGCAGCCAGCACACCACAGGGTGGCTTGCTTCAGGTCAGTGTAGACTAGTTGACAGTCGGTGGGGAGCTGTTGCGCAGCGAGCTGCACTTCCCCAGTCAGCAGTGGTAGTAGATGTGCCACACATTGCTCGACTAGCCACCCCCATGCTTCAGTTGCTTGCTCAAACAGGGGGATGAATGCCTCGGGCTCGTCGTGTGGCCCCACCTTCGTCATTGTGATGTGGGGTGGGTCTGCTGTGGTGGCAGTCAAAGACCCCGCTGACATGAGCAGGTCGAGAACACCTGACAATCTTCCTGCTGGGCCAGAAGCAAGGCTTCAAAGTGTTGCTTCTGCTCCTTCCGGAGGGCAATCAGTGCTTGGTGCTGGCTCTGTTGGACGGTGGCAAAGGCATGTATTCGATCTTTTAGCAGGGAGGACTCCATGGGGCAGTTCCCTTCAGTATCCCAGCTTTTGGCACCACTGTAGTAAATCCCTGAAGTGGATGGAATGCTGAAGCATGGCAGGCAGGAAATGCTGTTCATACAGACTTTTTATTTTCAATGTTTTCCTTGCTTTTCAGCTTTTTACACACACATGTGCTATGGTTGGAAGAGAGCTCCTCTCTTCACTCTCTCCCTCCTTTTCTACTCTCTGCAGTTACTGCAAAGCACAGACACAATGTTAATTGGGAACAGGTGTACTGAGCTTGTCACTCACCTTCCCTGGCCCTGCCCTCCATTCACAAACTGATGCTTGGCCACAGCCCCGCTGCCATAGACCGTCATTTCTCTTTACTTAGTTGAGCAGTTATTGATATAATATGGATTATCTGGTTTCCCCTACAGTTCAAAGACATACAATTAGGTTAATATGGGATGACCTTGGGCTGAGGTGCCTTTGAGTGAGGCACCTAACTCCCAACTGCTTCCCTGGCGCTGTTAGCATAGCTGCCCACTGCTCTGGGTATGTGTGTGTGCTCATTGCTCATGTGTGTGTGTGCGCATGTGTGCATTCACTGCTTCAGATGGGTTAAATGCAGAGAAGAATTTCACAAGCATGTGATGAATAAAGTTGTTGTTGTTGTTGTTACTGCAGCTGTTGAATAAGGCTATTTTCTGTATTTTCATTTACTATTTACTCGTTGATCTCAAGCGCATTCAGAAGGCAAGAAATTTCACTGATTAACTTTTGATGAGGCACACCTGTTCATTGAAAAACATTCCAGGTGACTACCTCATGAAGCTGGTTAAGATAATGCCAATAGTGTGCAAAGCATCATCAACGTAAACAGTGGCTACTTTGAAGAATCTAAAATATGAAACATAATATAAGACTTTTTTGTTTACTAAATAAGTCCATATATATTCCATAGATTATTTTACAGTTTGGATGTCTTCTGTATTGTTCTACAAGGGAGATAATAGTCAAAATACAGAAAAACCTATGAATGAGTCGGTGTGTCCAAACTTTTGACTGGTACTGTATAGCAGCAAAGGGGATACTGACTCCAAATGAATGTCCATGGTTTTAGAATGGGATGTTTAACAAGCACATATTGTTTAAATGGCTAGATATTTACATATATTTGACCATATAAAGTAGCTCTGAGCCAGCTGTCAGAGTGCAGGCACTTACGGATGTATGTGTAGAAGAGAGCGGGATGCAAACAATTAACAAAGCCAAGACAAGAGACTTAAAATGGGGTTGGTAAACTAGCATGGGTCAGGCGATTGGCAAATAACATGGCGGAGGAAAGACAAAGAGCGAAAGCATTAGAGGATAAATGAAAGTCAGAAATATGAAAGGCAATCAGAAAGATACAAGGCTTGTTATGAACTGAGGGAGCAGAACAATACTTCGCACTGGAGTTGTGTGAGAGAGTGGCTTAAGTAGGGAGAGAGGTGATTACGAAGATGTGTGACAGCTGTGATCAGTAATTGGGAGACAGAGGGCGCTGTGCGTCTTGGGGATTGTAGTTGTGGATGTCCATGTTTGTAGTCAGAGCATTCTCAGCAGGTTTACTCATTCCTCATTATCTCTAGCCGCTTTATCCTGTTCTACAGTGTCGCAGGCAGCTGGAGCCTATCCCAGCTGACTACGGGTGAAAGGCGGGGTACACCCTGGACAAGTCGCCAGGTTGTCACAGGGCTGACACATAGACACAGACAACCATTCACACT
>JAPEIY010000002.1:19425824-19436061 GCA_026122135.1 Cathorops aguadulce | reverse complement strand
AGTGTACATGTGACAAAAATAAAGGCTTCTTCTTCTTCTTCTTCTTCTTCTTCTTAATTTATTCCACTTGAAAAGGGTACAGCAAACAAGCTACTGGATTTGGAATACGAAGACATCCTGAACTATTTAGTGTTTGAGAGTTCTAAATACGCTGGAGATGCTCAAGGCATACAAAAGTACAGATGCCTACCAATATTTTGAGGCAGGTTTCATGCATGCCGGAATGTTATGGAAAATTCCTGATAAAGAAAGATACCTTATTATGACAAAGGTAAGCTCAAATGTAGACTTCTAACAGTAATAAACAAGCCAGGGCCTAGATCTAGCATATTTTGTGGTGTTTAGCCTCATCTACATTCAGTACATAACTAACATGCTGCTAGTTAAGCCAAGCATTAGCTCTAATAAAATACATCACATCCAAAGCCCACATCCTGATATACATTTTAAAGTTGCACAGAGCTTTCACACTAACCTGATATAAAATATTCTCCACACACATGGGAATGCTTTGTTGGTGTCCAGTCTTCCTGTTTAATTGCAGCTTGCCATTTTTCTTGTCTTTCTGTGTTCACCGGGAAATGGTGAAATGTTAAACCAGGCTTATCTCCACTTCTGTTATTACATCCAAAAGCATGACAGGTCTCTGGTATTGTTCTTTTAGATGGAACTTCTACAAGTTTAGCTGTAGATGTACTGAATTGGGCTTACAATCACTCGCATACACTTGTGCCAGTCATGGTCAAACACAAAGCTTGGCCAGATAAACAAATCCACAGTTATGATAATTGTGAAGGAAATTTAGTAGATTAACATTCCTATTCTCTGTGTTTCTGTGATCTTGGCTCAATGACTGGTGATTAGCAGTCTGCCTTGTTTATGTTTCATGTTATGTTATGCATAACCACGCATCCGCTGCGCATCTCAGAGCACACCAGGTGCATGCTCTAATAAAGAACCAATGTTTAGCTTCAAGGGTAAGCCTCGAGCCAATCACGTGCAGACGTGAGCAGTAGGCGAATGCCTTTAGAGTATAATAGATAACAGCCACTAAGACACAACTCAGAGTGCGCACTCTCAGCATTACCTGAGTGGTGTCTTCTTTTCCTATTTTATATCTCTGTTTTATAAGATCTACTACAATAAATAAATGAAAAGACAACTGCTAAGCGTTCTGGAGTGTTTATTAGAAGTTTCCATTACAATGATGTTACGTGAAAGGCCCCTATACAGTACCTCCATACTCGCTACGGTGGAGTTGAGCCCATGCATTCTAAGGCAAAGATAGCTAAGTGCTATCTAGAATTGTTTACTTATCTGTCCAGAAAAATTATATATCATCGAACTTTGCTCTATCTTGCATTTGCATTAATGAAGCATGTTTTCCTTTTTTTCCCCGCTGGCTTTTAGCTGCCGGGAGTGCAGTGTCCGCCATGTTTGCCCATGCCAACTTGTTTTGGTTAAAAGTAGGTCAAACACACCCTGTGGTGGTCACGTGATATTGCTGTTCATTTGCTTAGGCAATTTTTGGAATCCTAAAATATGCATTTTATCTCGGTAAAACAGTGACACATAGGGTACATGGTGTGTGCAGCATCACAACATCTTGAAACTCCAACAGCTAGAGTATAGACATCGAACATTTTGCCCAGAATTCAACTTTACAGTCAGCACCTTTAACTACAAATATCTGAATGCACCAAATAATCAGATTTTCAGTCCACATTTCAGGAATAACTTGTCAACAACTGATCCACAACATGCAGAGCAGCAGAAAGTGAAAGTTTAATATTTGATGGTAATTCTGGCTTCTTGTCCCTAAACAATCATAATAAACCCCTTTTTATATAAAGAAGAGTAGTTTATTTCAATTATTGTGACCATTCCACATCGAAATGAGAATTGTGTGAGCCGACTTTAGATTTGTGCTAAAAGATTTGTGCAAACGGACTTTTGTGTTAAATGACTGGATGCCCTGACAAGATATCTGTTGCAAGAAAGTCAGAAGCACAAGCAGAAATATAGACCCCAATGCTTAGAACAAGGGATTTTATTTCACATGGTTCTTGAAGGACAATGGTCCACATCTAAACCTCTTAAGCCCATCTGTTAGAATGTGTCATATCAGTGTACTTGCAGATGGCATCTTTGTGCCCTCATCACTCTGAAACACAGTTTCTTTCATGGATGTTATTTCAAGAACAAAAATTTCAAACAAATATCTTACCATCTGCTGGGATGTAGACAAATATCCCTGCCACCTCTGAAGACCAGAGGCATAAGAGTACTGGCATATTTGGATGAAGGATTCTGGTGGGCCTCCACCAAAGAGCAGGCTGGTTATCACCTAGGCACATCCTTTCTTGTTAATGTTGCATATCGTTCTCCATAGTGCAGCCGAATGGCCCACAATTAATTTAGGGGCCTATTGTATGTGCTCCAACATTATTTTCTGGCTCACATTACACAACAGTCAACAATCAATCCTTGGTGGTTTACTTGAGGCCCCAAATTAGTTGACGTGACCTTAGTTTCCACCACTGCTCTCACTAGAGGTTGCAAAACCCAGGGAATATTTCCCCAATCAGGAACGTCATCACAGACAAGAGCAGCATGCAAGACTAGACTAACTATACCTGTGGGATTGGCTCCTCACCTAACCTAGAAGTTTCCAAAGGGAATATCTGTCATTACTGCTGATGGCTTTTTTTTTATTTGTATAGTACCATCTTCAGTATGGTGTCTAGGTGTTCAAACACTGGTGGTTATCCAAGCTTCATAGAACAGGGTTACATCCATAACCTTTCATTAGTTATTTCAGTTCAAAATTAACTAATGAGTTAGGTAATAAACATGATTTGCAAATCATGTTATCTAATTGTACAGTAATGGCTTTTTATGATGGGGCAATGAGGAACTCGGAGACAGGCATAACAGTTCAAGGTGCATTTTGTTATTGTTAGTAAACCTCCTGAGAACGTTCTGGCTACAAACATGGACACCTCAAACTACAATCTCCAAGATTCACAGCGCCCTCTGTCTCCTGATTACTGAGTACAGCTGACACGTCTTTTTCCTAACCACTGCTCTCCCTACTTAAGCCACTTTCCCACACTACTAAAGTGCAAAGTATCATTCTGCTCCATCAGTTCATACCAAGCCTTGTTATTTCTGACTGTCTTTCGGTTTCTGACTCTTTGTATTCCCTTTCACGTTTTCGCCCTTTTGTCTTCTCTCTACTACATTGTTCGCCGTTCACCAATCACCTGACCCTCGCTAGTTTACCGACCACGATTCCAGTCTCTCGTTTTGGCTTTATTGACAGTTTGCTTCCCGCCTTCATCTGCACATACATCCATAAGTGCCTGCACTCTGACAGGATACTTTACCACCATGGATATAGTGGAAGAAACAAAACAAACTGTGCTTAATGCCCAGGGACACCTTCTGGGAGAACATCAATAGATGCTAGCAGACTTCAATACACATATGGCGCAACTAGCCTCTGTGATGTCGCAGGCCCTCCTAGCACGTCCTGAGTCTCCTTTGAGCCCCACGTTGCAACTTCCTGGTCCAGAAATATTTGCTGGAGACAATAATGCATGTAAGGGTTTCCTACTTCAATGTTCCATGCATTTTGCTACTATACAGTGCCATTTGGAATCAAGGAGGTGAGCAGACGAAATCATATGAGCAATTCCTCACTCAGTTCAAGAGAGTATTCAACCATGAACCGGAGGGAATTGAAGTGGGTGAGAGCTTGCTCACCATTTCACTAGGTTCCCGTATCGTGGCTGAGTATGCCCTGGACTTCAGGACACTGGCAGCAGCCAGTCAGTGGAATGATCCTGCTTTGAAAGCAGTTTTTCACCAAGGCCTGCGCCCCGAGATTCTGACCGAGCTCACTTGCAGAGATGAACAGTTCACTTTGGACTCTCTCATTGACCTAGCCATTTCCTTGGATCATCTGTTGACTCACCATCCCTCCATTCAGGAAAGTGTTAAGCTGGTTCAAACCTCAGAGGGCAGTTCACCCATGAAGGTATCATGCACCTAGTTAATACGCTCTGAACATCTTAGGAGGAAGAAGGAGGACTTGTGTTTTTACTGAGGGAGTGCCAAACACCAGCTCAACCAGTGTCCTATCCATCCATCTCGTGCAGCTCCCACAGAAGGTCCAGCATGTCATGTGAGTCCATCACGAACATTCAATTCAAAATCATTTAATGTTCCAGAAAAGAAAGAAAGCACAACTTTATTTATCACACACTTATGAAATTTCCTCTCTGCATTTAACCCGTCTGAAGCAGTGAACACACACCTGCACACACATATGAGCAATGAGCACACACACATACCCAGAGCAGTGAGCAGCCATGCTAACAGTGCCCGGGGAGCAGTTGGGAGTTAGGTGCCTCACTCAAGAGCACCTCAGCCCAAGGCTGTCCCATATTAACCTAACTTGCATGTCTTTGGATTGTGGGGGAAACCAGAGCACCCAGAGGAAACCCACAAAGACACAGGGAGAACATGCAAACTCCACACAGAAAGGCCCTTGCCGGCCACTGAGTTCGAACCCAGAACCTTCTTGCTGTGAGGCGACCGTGCTAACCACTACACTACCGTGCAGTGCAGTGTTGTTAATGTTGGCAAATTCCACACACATCCTTTCTGCTTTTATTAATTCAGGGGCAGAGGGGAATTTTATCAGTGGCTCAGTTACTCAGAGGTTCAACTAGCCAACAACCTCTCCAAAGTGCACTCAGCATTCGAGCCATTGACGGAGAACCCAATGGAGAGGATCTCGTCACTATGTGCACCACCTCCCTTCACATCCAGGCGGGGTTGCTGCACTCAGAATTCATCTCCCTCTATATCACAGCAATGGAAAATCACAATATCATTCTCAGTTACCCTTGGCTTCAACTTCATGACCCCTTGATCTCCTGGCAAAGTAAAGAAATTCTCCAATGATCACCAGCCTGCTTCCAGGGTTGCATCGCTTGACCTTGACTGCTCTGCTTAAGAAGGGACCCAAACAGATCCAGTGGAACCCCATGGCAGGAGAAGCTTTTAGCCATCTGAAACAAGTTTTCATTCCTGCCCCAGTGTTACAGCACCCTGACCCATTTAAACTTTTCATCCTTGAGGTAGACGCATCTGATCCCAGAGTAGGGGCCATTCTGTCACAGCATTTTGGGGAGAAACAGAAAACCCATCCTGTAGCCTTCTTTTCCAGAAAACTCTCATCTGCAGAAAGTAATTATGACGTGGGTAACAGAGAGATGCTCACCATAAAACTAGACCTTGAAGAGTGGCAACACTGGTTAGAGGGAGCCACGCACCCATTCATCATTCTCACGGATCACAAGAACCTTGAATATCTCAGGAAAGTGAAAAGGTTAAACCCTCGCCAGGCCAAGTGGGCACTCTTTTTCACATGTTTTGACTTCACTATATCATTCTGTCCAGGTTTCAAGAACATCAAGGCCAATGCCCTATCTCAAGTCTTTGCTCCACCTCATCAGGACTCGGTCACACACTCAATTCTTCCTCAACAGTGCTTCTTACAGTCAGTCACCTGGGACCTCAATAAGGAGATAAGGGATTCACAACCTCAAACTCTACCCAGCAATCTTCCACCAGGACTACTATATGTACTGAAACACCTTAGAGGTAAACTCATCACTTGGGCTCATGCATCTCCCACCACTGGACACCCCAGCAGTCACTGTACTCATCAGTTGTTGAGAAACAAATATTGGTGGGAGTAAATGCTCATGAAAATCAAACAGTTCATCATCTCATGCTCTGTCTGTGCCCAAGCTAAAGTTCCGAGCACCCTGCCAGCAGGCAAGCTCTGTCCCTTCCCTGTACCTCAGTGACCTTGGTCCCACATAGCCATCAATTTCATTCCCAACCTCCCTCCCTCTCAAGGAAATGCTACCATAATGGTAACAATTGACCGCTTCTCCAAAGCCTTTAAACTCATCCCACTACCTGGAATCCCCACAGCATCCCAAATGGCTGAACTACTATTTCAGCAAGTTTTCAGATATTATGGCATCCCTGAGGACATTGTCAGCGACCGGGGCTCTCAGTTCATCTCACACTTCTGGACATGCTTCATGGAAAAACTTGAGGTATCACTGAGTCTCACATCAGGGTATCATCCCCAGTCAAATGGCCAAGTAGAAAGAGCTAATCAAGAAATTGGCTTTTTCTTAAGGATATTCTGCATGCATAACCAGGGGGACTGGGGACACTTCCTCCCATGGGCCGAGTATGCACAGAATTCCTTTAGACATTCTGCAACTCAGTTGACACCATTTCAGTGCATACTCAGCTACCAGCCACCCTTGTTCCCCTGGGACGACACACCAAGCCAAGTACAAGCCATCGAAGATTGGTTTAAATGAAGCCAGACAATATAAGAGGAAGTACACCAACGTCTCAAAGCCATCAATGCCTGGTATGAGGACTATGCAGACAAACATTGGGCAGACAATCCAGACTTTTTCCCGGGTGACAGAGTATGGGTAGCAACAAGGAACCTAAGAGAACCCAACACCTGCAAAAAGCTTCAGCCATGATATATCAGACCATTCAAGGTGATTCGTCGCATAAATGAGGTCTCATATTGGCTGGAATTCCCCCCTCACAGCAGATTAGCACCCACATTTCACATCTCCAGTCTAAAATCTGCCATTCCATGCCCCCTTGCTGAGAACACACCGGTCCAGGAGCACCCAGCTCTCGACATAGAATGTGAACCCATCTACCAGGTAAATAAGATCCTCAACTCTAGACATAGAGGAGGGAAAGTCAAATACCTGGTAGATTGGGAAGAGTATGGCCCTGAAGAACAGAGCTGGGTCACCACCAAGGACATACTAGACCCACTCTTCAAGCAAGAATTCCATGCTCTACATCCTGACAAGCCAGCACCCAGAGGTACAAGGCGTCCTAGGAAGAATGTAGCTCCCAGAGGGAGCTCCTCGGGTGGGGGTCTATCAATAAACCTGCTGAGAACGATCTGACTACAAACATGGACACGTCAAACTACAATCCCCAAGATTCACAGTGTCCTCTGTCTCCCGTTTACTGAGTACAGCTAACATGCATTTTCCTTATCACCGCTCTCCCTATTTAAGCCACTTTCCCACACTACTCCAGTGTGAAGTATCATTCTGCTCCATCAGTTCATACCAAACCTTGTTATTTCTGACTGTATCTTGATTTCTGACTCTTTGTATTCCCTTTCACATTTTCACCCTTTTGTCTTCTCTCTACAATGTTGTTCATCGATCACCTGACCCTTGCTAGTTTACCGACCATGATTCCAGTCTCTCATTTTGGCTTTATTGACAGTTTCCTTTCCGCCTTCATCTGCACATTTTTGTCTTAGGGCTTGGGCAGGCCGCAATTGTTAGAGTCTTATCAATTTGGGGATGCACCTGCCCATGACCCACATGGAATCCCAGATACCATAATTCCACCTTCCCAATTGCATACTTCTTTGTGGTTGCCATAAGCCCAGTGCACCTCAGCAACTTCAGGACAGCCTTTGGATGTTGCAAATGCTGCTGCCAATCATTATTCAAAATAATAATGTCATCTAAATAGGCAGCGGCATATACACCATGGGAACAGAGGATTCTGTCCATGAGATGCTGAAACATTGCCGGGGCCCCAAAGAATCCAAATGGAAAAGTGACAAATTGGTGTAAACCAAATGGAGTGGAAAAGGAAGTTTTTTTCATGGAATAATGGAGTCAAGAGAATCTGACAATATCCCTATTTTAAATCCAGTGTTGAATAAAAGCTAGCCACACCTAACTGATTGACCAGTTCATCAATGTGAGGCATTGGATATGTGTCAAATTTAGATACTGCGTTGACTTCTCTATAGTTCACACAGAACCAGACTGTCCCACTGGTCTTGGGAACTAAGACTACTGGGCTGTTCCAGTCACTGTGCAACTCCACAGTTACCCCCATGTCGAGTGCTGCTTTGAGTTAATCCTGAACCACATTTTTCTTGTGCTCGGAGAACCGATATGGATGGCTTCTCATCACCACCCCTGGGGGAGTCTCTATGTAGCACTCTATGAGGTCAGTGCAACCAGGAAGGGGTGCAAACACATTAAAGAATTCCTCCTGCAAACTGATAACCTGTGTTTTCTGGGATGGTGAGAGATGGTTTCCACCAGGGACCAGGGTGAATTGGGCCACACCTTTTGGACTTACCTCTGGTCCCAGCTCTATCCTCTTGGGAAAGACCACTGCCAGAGCCACAGGAATCTCCTCTCTGCATGGTTTCAGGAGATTGAGGAGGTAAATTTGACATGCATCACCCCTCTCTGTGTGCCTGATCACATAGTCAACTTCTCCAATTAACTGTGTGGCCTCAAAGGGCCATTGCCACTTTGTGAGTAATTTTGAGCTCGACATGGGATGTGAAATGAGCATTTTATCTCCCAGTGCAAATTCCATTAGCTGTGTCCCTCTGTTGAACAGGCAGGATTGACGTTCTTGCGCCTTTAGCAAAGTCTCCTGTGTTAGGTGACTCAGTGCTGGAGTTTTGCTCTCAGGTCAAGAATATACTAATTTTTTTTTTTTTTTGCTTTGTGAAGGTCCCTCCTCCCACTTTTCTCTAATGATGTCCCAGACACCATGGGGTTTGCACCCATATAACAATTCAAATGGGGAAAACCTGGTGGAGGCTTGTGGGACCTCATGCACTGTGAACAACAGAGGGTCTAGCCACTTATCCCAGTTTCTAGTGTCCCCATGAATGACCTTACAATTCACTTTTTTTAAGCATTTGATTAAATCATTCAACCAGTCCATCCGTAAGCAGATGATAAACACTGGTAGGAATCAAGTTAATCCCCAATAATTCATACAGTTTGTACAGTGTACATGACTATTGCAGAAAGTAGTACCTCGATCAGTCAGGATTTCTTTCGGAATCCTGACTCAGGAGATAACGCAAAAGAGTGCCTCTGCAGCACTATATGAAGAGGTATTATGAAGAGGCACAGCTTCCAGGTATTGCATTGCATGATCCACTATGACTAATACTAATTTATTTTAACACTAATTTATTAGTGTTCTAAACTCTAGCCAATCTGTCCCCAGGATAACTGGATGGGTGAGGCTCGGGCTAACCACCACCTCCACACTATGCTTTTCTGCCCAGAAATGAATAATATGCCAGTGTGCGTAAGTGCTGGTGCTGCTCTTCTGGGCCACAGATGACCTACTGCAGTATAGCCCACTTCAGATCTGGGTACTCCATCATGCTGGTGGCCAGGAGCTGCTAAGATGCAAGCTGGACTTCCCCCAACAGGAGCAGCAATAAGCGGGCTGACCACTCTGAGGTTGGCCATGATCTCACCTCCATGACAGGTTTGAACAGCTTAATTAAGGCTTCAGGGTCATCCTGTGACCCCATCTTGACCAGCTGAATGGGTACACTGGCCACAGGAGCAACTGCTGGAGTATCTGATGACTGGACCAAGTTCTAGATCACCTGCCAGTCTTCCACCCGGTCCTCAAGTAAAGCCCGGAAGCGCTGCCCCTGCTTGAATGACAGCACAATGAGGTTTTGGTGCTGGCACTGGAGGTCATTGGCGAGTGTCTGGAGGAGCTCCCTGACTGGTTCAGACTCCATGCCAGCATTTGTTCCTCACTCCCGTGTTTCAGCACCAGTGTAACTGCATTTTTATGCTGGAGGAATGAGGAACTCAGGAACAAGCGGGACAGTTCAAGGTGTGAGTTATTATTTCTCTCTTCTCACTTTTCAGTGACTTCTTATATAGATGTGTAGTGCACTGAAACAGTGTCTACTTAAATTAATTTGCTGTAAGTCAGGGGTGTCAAACATACGGCCCGCGGGCCGGATCCAGCCCACTAGATGGTTTAATCCAGCCTCAGACTTGTAGAGAAAAAATTTCTAAGGATGTCAAAAAAAAAGTACATCTCTAGCCCATTCCTGTGACGACTTATGAATTTTTAAAGAAATAACCGAAATGCTCAATTCAGCCGCTAGGGGCCGCCAAAAAAAGCAGCACTGACATAACAAGAGATCAGGAAATAAACAGCACATTTTAGCAACGTGCCCAGATATGCTGTCTGATTCCATGAATGGCAGTCTTGCCTCACCACTATTAAGTTGCTATCAAAATTATCAAGAGTGATACCCCCATTACCAAAATGTCTTTGTCAAAAA
>JAPEIY010000002.1:3518077-3532144 GCA_026122135.1 Cathorops aguadulce | reverse complement strand
AGTAAAATTCATACATGAACAAATTTTGGCGAGTTGATTTTCTGTTTGGCTAGTTACTTTGGAGGGTAACTAGTCCGCCTGGCTGGTGAAAAAATATATGAATTTCGAGCCCTGAGTATGTGAAGGAGGGAGAGTGAACCACAGTGAAGAATCAAGAATGAGAGGAAACTATGGGGCTGAGCTGCAGCTGGCTGCAATAAGAGCGCGAACATAATTATATGAGCCAAGAGGGCTGCTTACTGTGGCAAGCAGGAAGACACATGCTGAGGCTCATTCTCTCTAGTTGCTCCTTTCATTACAGCATGTTTTCCCCAAGGACAGCATCAGCAAACACCTTAACCTTTCAGTGATTATTACTAAACCTAATTATTTTTTTTCCAAAGTTCAAAACAGGAAGACTTCTTTCAGGGGATGGAAATGATATATTAGGATAAGAGTAGGCATACAGTTGGACAAAAACGGTAAACGACAGCTATCTCTTGTATTGCAGAGGCACAGGAATACACACTCATCACATTAATACACTCTCTTTATACATTATATGTAGAAGTCCCATGCATAATTTATTATTATCGCTTTCTTCACACACACACACACACGTTTGTCTTACAAATCTTGTGAGGATTTTCCATGGAAATCATTATTAATGCAGCTAATCAATGCTGTGCTACACCTAAAGTAAGCAAAAGGAAACATTTAGGCTCTCTTATGGATAACTGTCAGATATTCCTACCCTTGTAGCAATATTTTGTCCCCACCAAGGTATAAAAACATGCCCACACATATTCACACACAAATGCCTCACGACCCCATACAACATATCAGCATGCTCGTTTAGCACTCCCACACAGCAAAGGCAGATATTCTCTTGCTGTAATGCTTCATGCTGCACACACTCACATTCACACACACAAATTATAACAGAGCAGCCCACACAGTGGCTAGCTATACATCGAAGAAAAGCGTACCCAATGAAATCAGAGGAAAGCTGGATTAGAGCCTCCAAATCTCCTCACACGCCATCATATACGCAGTGGATTAAAAGAGAGAAATAGTGGCCATTATTAATGTAGAATTTGCTGTAGTATGGTTGTACTGTATTAACCCTGGGAGACTGCCATTGGTCAGGCTTCTCCTACCTGGTAACTCCATAAAATGTCCAACCTGTGCTCAGATGCCATCATTCTTAGAAGTCAGCATATGAGAGAAACCAACCAGGGGATAAACAACATGAACATAATAAAAGCGACTTACTGTCTCCGTAGAGTAGTTGTGCTGTTGGTTCCAGTGCTGTCGTTCCTCTCCAGCCTTCCTCTCTCCTTCTCCACAGGAGCGGAGCCACATGATAGGCCTCGGCTCAGCCTGGTGTGGGTCCTCCGAGCAGGCCCGGGAACTGTAGACGATGGTACATTACTGCTGCTGTTATGGTGGACACTGCTGGCGTTGTGGTTTGTCAAAGATGATGGTCCACTTGACTTTGAGTTCTGTTCATGATTGTGGTTCTGTATGGAGCTATCAGCTCCAGGTTTTCTGTCCAAGCGAAGGTCCTGGTTCTCCTGGTTGACTCGGTCGAGCTGTGTCTCGAGCTCCTCAATGCGCCGGCGTTGCGTCTCCAGGAGCTTGGCCTGGTTCTCAATGATATTATTGAGCTCCAGGAGGTACTCCACAGCCCGGCTAGGGCTGTCCGGGTTTGACTCCATGGCCCAGGTTTTGGTGCCAGAGGCAAGGTCACTCTAGAAAAGTGCAAATTTCAGTCCCCCCCCACTGAAGTAGTCAAGTGGGGGGGGTTAATTAAAGGATTATCGATGGAAGAGCAAGATGGTGATTTTGATGGATTCGGCAGTAGAAACCAACTATGAATGTTCAACTAAACTGACTGCTGCTACAGTCCAAGTCATCGTCAGTGTTGATGCCTGAAGGCATACTGGAGACTCACAATAATAATTGGCAAATTTTCATCAGAGTAGATGCACAGAGGCAGTAGTGAGTCAATAATGGGTTTCACATATTTTCAGATGTACAATGTTCAACTATGTACGTATAGAAACGCAGGCAGGGTGAATACAAATAATAATAATAATAAACAAATGGGCTTCCTTTGCTGCCTTCAGCACAGATATCCATTTAAGTCTGAAGAAGTGAGAACAGTAAGGAAATGCTCAGTAAGGAGAATTATTGTTCTAATAGACACAAGTGAAATGTTCATGAAAACTCAGTCCACCATTTTGAGCCTTGCTGCAGTCAGCACAAACTCCCACACTGAGAACAGTTCTGAGGAGGCCGAAAACAAAACAATAATGGGTCTGAACAGGCCTTTATTTTAGTTTAAAAACAAAAACAACTTTATTCAATCATCAATGATTTATCTTCTTGAGAAAGTCAATGATTCGTAAAAAGAAAAAGTTAAAAAAAAAAACAAGAAGGCTGAGACCTGAAAATGTAAAGTGTATGTAGTTTTACTCACAATAAAACAAAGTGAACTTAGCTATTTATTGATTGATATTTATTTAATTATTTCAACATTGTACGTTTCGTTTTAAGTATCCTGTTAATAAAGATGGTTAATTAGGTTTTAAAAAACAACAACCACAAACCCATGTTTAAATGTTCTGTAGTGTACTTACAGCGCTTCATTCCTCCTCTTCACCCCATGGTGTAAGTTCTCTGGAGTGAGTGGCGCGCGCGAAAAGAGCTGCGCGCGCGTGTAGATTTTATTCCCCCCCTTTCAATCCAGCGCGCGCTTCCCGCCCTTTTCCTCTCAGGTAACTCGCGGTGAAATCATATTCACACGCGCGCGCATGTTTCGTCTTCCCTTAAGCTAACAGGCTATTCTTCTGCTGCTGCTGCTCTGTGGCAGAGCCGACTGTAGATAAAGGATGCAAGATGGAGAAGATAAATGACAAAAGAAGCGTCGGAAGGATGAAAAGTTCAGTCAGTCAGGCGGTGAGTCGGTGAATTTGTACATCAGGGTCCATTTTCTTAGCATTTCTCCAGTCAGCCACCTCACAACTCATTCACAGTTCTCACTCCTGTGTGTGTTTTTGTTAAGCCGAGCGACAAGCAGGTCCTTGTTATACACGCGCACACACACACACACACACTGCGGTAAAAGACGGTGAGGGAGAGAGAGAGAGAGAAAGAAAGAAAAAAAAAAAAGCCCACGACGCTAATAGCGCAGTTCCTCAGGGTCACGATTCATGTTTCTACTTCACAGGTGCATCCTACCTACGCGCGCGTGCTTGAGCTTTACCGCTCCTGTTTGTCAAGCTGTTCGTTTCAGTGCTGCTGAAGTGGATCATCATCATCAAACAGCCAAGAAAACAGTTTCAAGTTAAAAGTAAACACAGAAGTCTCTCAGGTGCTGAGCTCGAGAAAGTCTCGTTGAAATAAAACATATTCCAGTCAGGCGTCCAGTTCTGTGATGGACAATGATGACCGTGAGGTATGGGATGCTCTCTCTCTCTCTCTCTCTCTTGTCTCTCTCTCTCTCTCCCTCTCTCTCCTCCCTCCCTTCCCATGCTTTAAAGCATCATAAACCTAATACCGGGATCAGTCTGACATGATATTTTTGTCTTTCACGATATCACTAATCATAGTACCGTAAATACTTGTGGTGTCTGGGTCAGGAGACTGACCCATGGGCTATCAAAGAGTTGTCTCTCTCTCTCCTCCCTCCCTTCCTATGCTTTAAAGCATCATAAACCTAATACCGGGATCAGTCCGACATGATATTTTTGTCTTTCACGATATCACCAATCATAGGAAATACTTGCGGTGTCTGGGTCAGGCGACTGGCACATAGGCTATCACAGGAGACTGGCACATGGGCTATCAAGGAGTTGTCTCTTTCTGTCTCTCTCTCTCTCCTCCCTCCCTTCCCATGCTTTAATACCGTGATCAGTCCGACATGATATTTTTGTCTTTCACCCTATCAACAATCATAGTGCCATAAATACTTGCTGTGTCTGGGTCAAGAGACTGACCCATGGGCTATCAAGGAGTTGTCTTTCTTTCTTTCTCTCTCTCCTCCCGTCCCATGCTTCATAAACCTAATACCGGGATCAGTCCTACATGATATTTTTGTCTTTCACAAGATCACCAATCATAGTGCCGTAAATACTTGCTTTGTCTGGGTCAGGAGACTGGCAGCACTACAAGATTGACCCTGACCAATCGTTGTTCATGTCCTTGCATGTCATCTGGGAGGAAGGTCAAGAAATTGTCACTGATGCCTATCAAGGAGGGGCAGTGTTTAGCATTGTCTCCTCACAGAAAGAAGGTCCTGGGTTCGAGCCCAGCGGGCAGTGAGGACCTTTCTGTGTGGAGTTTGCATGTTCTTGACCGTGTCTGCATGGGTTTCCTCCGGGTGCTCCGATTTCCCCTACAGTCCAAAGACATGCAGGTTAGGTTAATTGGTGGCTCTAAATTGACCGTAGGTGTGAATGTGTGTGAGTGTGAATGGTTGTTTGTCTCTATGTGTCAGCCCTGCAATAACCTGGCGACTTGTCCAGGGTGTACCCCGCCTCTCACCCATAGTCAGTTGGGATAGGCTCCAGCTTGCCCACGACCCTGCACAGGATGAGTGGTTACGGATAATGGATGGAGTCTCGCTGATGAGCTGCAGTGGCTGAGCTGCATCACTGGAAAAATTAGCATGTGCTATGTGTTTAAACATTTAATTATTTTGTTGTTTTCAGCTCACTGTGAGCTTTGCCTTTAATACAGTTTTGTGGGAGTCACTGAATGTAAATCAGCTGGCCCATGAATGCAGTAATTGGCATTTATGAACATACATGAGTGCAGTACAATATTATATACACTCACTGGCAACTTTAATAGGAACTTGTTCTTCATTCTGAGATTCCTGTTCTTGGCTACAGGAGTGGAACCCAATGTGGTCTTCTGCTGTTGCATGCTGAGATGCTTTTCTGCTAACCACAGTTGTAAAGAGTGATTATATGAGTTACTATATCCTTCCTGGCCAAAAAGCTTGAACCACCTTGAATCTGTCCATTTTCCTCTGACCTCTCTTATCAACAAGGCGTTTTTTTTTTCCATCCACAGAACTGTCGCTCACTCACTCGATGTTTGTATTTCGCACCATTCTGTGTAAACTCTAGAGATTGTTGTGTATGAAAACCCCAGGAGCTCAGTAGTTTCCGAAATACTCAAACCAAATACTCATCTGGCTCAAACCAACACCCATGCCAGAGTGAAAGAAAGTCACACTCTGAGATCACAATTTTTCCCCTTTTGATGTTTGAACATTGTGAACACTAAGTAAACCGAAGCTCTTGATTTGTATCTGCATGATTTGACGCATTGTGCTGCTATCAAGGGATCGGCTGATCAAACAGAGAACTGCATCAAATAGCAGGTGTGTGGGAATGGATGTTGCTAATAAAGTGGCTGGTTGCTTCTCAAATGAGATATCGTGAACTAAAACACCGTGTTGAAAGTGCCATGTAAACAGTAATGCTGGATTTTTTCCAGGTTCATTCCACACGTTTTTCTCTGCAAGTGACATGTCACAGTTAATTTGGAGCTCAGACATAACATGGCAGATAAACGGTCTTCTGCCGTCACTGGTGGCATGTTGGTTGAATCCATTACATCCTCCAAGCCCCTCCCCTTCTTTTCCATAGTATAATCCGAAACACAAATCAGGATCTCTCAACGTGTCCATAATACACACTTGTATACCCTCATGTTTGTTTCAAGTATGGTTGCTGAGATTTGTGCTGCTTATAAATGCACCCAAAAAGCCAAGCTGCCCTCAGACTCGAGGTAAAAATAAATAAATCTGCCTGTCAACCATCACAAATCTCGACCTGACATCTCAGAATGATCTGCGAGAACAGCAGGAGCACTTACTTGCATTCCAGACAAGGAACAGAAGAAGCACGGACTAAACTCTTATCCTCCTGGCAAACAGGATGCGTATTCGTGCGTTTGTTTCAAAACTCGGCACTTTGCATTTTTTTCTGGGGGGGCTAATTGAGATGCGGACAGACGCAGGGCCTCCTCCGGTTTGTTTGGAAAGGTCCTGGTGGGATTTTGACAGCTGCGTCTGCGTCCGTGTGCGAGGGCCCTGGCTTAAGATTGGTGTGTAAATATGTAAAGAATGCGGCCACTCGAGCGGCTGAGTCACAGCTCAGACAGAAAAGGTGCTGACTGACAGGCTAAGCTCGTCTACCTCGCAAACAGGAGGTCTGAATCCTTCTGGCCTGTACCTTGGGCTAAATCTGATAAGTTCACACACAAAAGGTCTTGGCACTAAATCAATTTGATTATCTGACTGCTTAATGACAATGCAACGGCTTGAGCACAGCAAACAAACAAACAAAAAAAATTTAAACGTCAGGCGTGTCTCTGTGTGTATAATGTTAAAAAGACTTGGTAATCTTTCTAATCGGTAAAAAAGAAACAAAGAAATGCCTGCTTTCCTGACCTGAAATAACTCCTCCATATTGTATGATCGAATTTCACAAGCATGTCTAACAGCTATGCAAAACAGCGCAGAGATAAAACCTATAAAACCCTTTTGGGAAAAAAGTAAAGATAAACTTCATTTCGAGTACGCAAATGCACGCGGTAGCGGAGTATGGGAACAGAGGACGGAGAGGAGGAGGAGGGCGCAGAGAGAAGAGAGAAGTAGTTCTAAGAGAGATTACCAAAAAAAAAAAAGCCTTGTAGATGCTAAGAAACAAAAGAGGATATCTGCAAAGGTATGCACCTAGCGCGTAAGAGGCGGCCATTACGCTAATGAGGGCCTACCGAGCGGTGCAATGAAGCCATCAAGCATCTCCTCTGAATAACAATGCTGGCCTAACGCCTCGGTAATTGAATAGAGAGGACAGAGAGGGAGGGAGAGGGAGAGAGGGGAGTTAAGAAAAAAAAAGACAGGAGAAGGAGTTTGGCGAAGAGAAGAAGAAGCGGGGCGGGTGCTGTGCTACTTTTCAGTCACAAGTTTGGCTGCTTCCAATCAAAACGCATTTGGGATTCAGGGGAAGGAGAGGGATTTGTGGGTTTGGAATAAATAGTGGTGTAACCCAGAGATTTAGAAGAAATGGTTTGCAGTTTACGTTTAAAAAAAGAAAAAGAAAGAAAGCTTCACTTTTGCAGAGGCCTAAACTTTTCTTTGCCCTCCCTCACATGAATGCCCACTGAGTTCTTTTGCGAGGGACGCTGAAAGAAGCCAGTGCACGAGCTAAAAAAGGGCTGGTCAACTTTCCCAGAACACGACGCTAAACTCAAACAAATGAGGCATCTGAGGTTTCACAAACATCCAGAACCTGACGCCTTGCACAAGACAAAAACAGCCAAACACACACATGGAGAGAAAGAGACAGAGAATGCTAGCACCAAAAAAAAAATCTGGAGCTTGGCCTTTTCCCCCAGTTGGCCACCATTTCATTACAACAAACCTCGCAAACCTAAAGGATTGAATAGAATAGATGTCGTGGGCGGAGCCAACATCAATAATTGTGTCATGGTATGTATACGGCTATAGATGACACCATGCGCAAAGTTGCCATTTTTTAAATCTCACTTCACAAGATAACAGACGCCAACTTGAACCCCAAGTTTCTGGACACGTCCGTGTTTCTGGCTGCGTTGCAGAACTTCACCTTTCTGTCTCGCGCATTCCTCCAATTTAATTTTCACTCGAGAAAAACAAGCAAACTCGGGACACTTGATTGCTGGCAAACGTCAGGCAGCACTGAATCCAAGTCCACTCGGGATGGTGTTAGCGCCATCCCCCAAGCATTTCACACACAAACAAGGATGAGAGCCAAGCAAAAGACACACCGAGACAAAGACTGGCACCAGCATAGCAAGGACCGTGACGGCGTCCCGTCACTAAATCACTCCGGATACAAAACATGAAGTCATAACTCACTCTCACTCACACACAATCCTGCGAATACCACAGGCACCAAGTAAATAAGTTAGGTGTTGTTTTTTTTGGCTTGCTTGCATCTTCATAAGCACGCTAATCAGAATAAGCCTTACTCGGACTGGATTAGTTTTACATGTGGAGGCGGAGTGATCTAATTATTACTCGAGTATCTCTGGGATTTTAGTCACGTCAGTATTTTTTTTTAAACCAATTTGCGCAAGCATGCATCTGGATTACGTTTAGGCCATATTTTACCTGCTGTAAAGAAATAACCGGAGGATATACATATCCCGTGTGAACAGACAAAGACTGAGCTATACATCGCATGGGAAATGAGGCTTGGCACTTTTGCTTCAGTATAACGACAGTCACGGTTTTATATCTACTTTTAAAAACACAACAAAAGTACAGATGTTTAAAGAGACATAAAGAAAGGACACTCCCGGGGAGTTTAGGTATATCATATGAGTTTGTACCACATGCACGGTTTAGATACGTTATGATCATGTGACCTACTAATGATCAATTTGTTCAATCATAAACATGCGCCTGTTAAAGCTCAAAGCAATATTAACACACACACACATCTGGGAGCTTGAGATGATCTCTAAAGTGCATAATAAAAAGGTGTACATGCAGGAGTCAGAAAAAGCAACATTGATATGGGTGAATATGTTGTGCCGCATGGTAAAAACCCCATACTCTGTGCTCACAGCTGCACGTCTGTCTATATATATATATATATATTCCATATGAAGTTCAGACAAGAGTCCTAAACTTCAGAGGAGTGCTGGGAGAACACAGTAACACGGGCCATTAGAAATGTGTGCTGCGGGCTCATTAAAAGTGCACAATGATGACATGGCTGGGGTTGAACAGTGCACACGTGTGCGTGTCTGTGTGTGTGTGTGAGTGAGAGAGACAGAGGGAGAGAGAGGGGAGTACTTACAGTCCTGGCAGTAGGAGACAGGGCCCCGTTGGGTAAATAGGGGCTGGCCAGATCCGGGAGCATGAGGAACGGGTAACCAGGGTAGTGTGGGCTCTTAAACAATCCTCCTCCATCTTGTTGTCTCCTCAGCGCTTTGGAAGAGGGGAAATGAAGAAAGACAGAGGGGAAGAATTAGAGCCAAATGGCGGATGGGGGGGAAAAATATATGTTAACAGAAAATAACTGCAATCTTACCTTCGTTAAAACACTCACGGGCTTTTTCATAACTTTCAGCGTCGGGACGAGGTTGAGGTCGTCTCTCTGTCGGCTGCAAGAGATAGAGCAGACACTTCCATCACATCTACACGTTAAAAAGTAAAACGTCCTGAATGAAATCCGTACTAACACAAGGAGCGGTTGTGGGTCACCATGGCAACGTGGGACTTTGCGTACGCCAGATTCGTACGCATGACCATAACTCGTAGACAGGGGATTTTCCCCCTCTCATTTATTTATTCTACGTTTTAATTTCCTGAACTCTTGGACTAACCTCCGAATCTGACGAGCTGCTGTTGTTCTCGGACTCGTTCACCAGCGACGACTTCACGTCATCCAGGTCCCTGTCGGCGGACACGCTCTCGGCCGTTTTCTCCTCCTGCTCGCCCTCGTCCTTAAACGAGATCATCTCGTCGTTCGCCCCGAGCTCGTCTCCTCCGCCTCCGTTCAGCTGCGGCATGTTGGCGCTCTCTCTCTCTCTCTCTGTGTGTGCGCTAAAATCCAAACAAAGCGTGCGGTTTCAGGAACTGTAGCTTACTGTATTAAAAACAACAGCAAAGTGTTAGTGAGCTCAGTTCTCGCCGAACATTGAGGGGGAAAAAACACTCAAAACCAGAACACTATTTCAGTAGTAATCCTCAGAAGCGAAATCCAGCTTGTCTGTTGTGAAATCCAGCTCATTGGAAAAACTTAAAAAACAAACAACAACAAAAAAAAACACCTCAGGAAAGGGTGGAAAAAAAGAAGTGTTGCAAGAGTCGAGTAAAACTTCTTGGCTGTGAATGATGGAGGAGTCGGAGTCGAGTGAGGGAGTCGAGTGAGTGATTCTTCGGAGCTTCGTTCTTCTTGAGAGAACAAAAGCGCCACAAAAACAAGTCCAACTTGTAAAACTTCGAAAGCGCTTTAAATCCGCGTCCTACAATCCAAACTCGACTCTCGAGTGCAACAAGTCGACACTTTCTCAGCCCCTTTTCTTCTTCTCCTTCTCCTCACTCACTCGGCTTCCATACACAAGGAACCTGTGGAGATTAGCTTAGCCACACACACACAAAGTTTCAACGGTCACGTCGCGCGCTCTCTTTCGCGAGACTACTTTTTAAACCCCCCAAAAAATGTGCGCGAGCGATGGAAAAAATGGCTTTTTTAAACAAAACAGAAAAAAATATATAAATATCTCTCTCTCTCGCCAGTTCGTTTTAATCCTTTCTGCAGGCACGACGCGGTGTCTCGGCTGTGCTTAAAAAACAAAAAGACGTAAAGAAAGAAAAGAAGCCTTTATTTGTTTTTGTTTGTTTATTTATTTATTTTCCTGTGAGACAGAAGGGTGATCTGTCCGCTCGCGTGCACGCTGAGCCGCTGCTGGTCGGGCAGTGCGCGCGGAGCGCAGTGCGTTTAGAAACGCGGAGCACAGAGGAGGAGTCGGCGCTGAAAAACGACACGAGCGTTCGATTCGGGCGGGAAGGAATCAATGGGAGAGTCGTTTGAATTGAATCGATTCGCGCACGCTCCCAACTCACTTCCATAACTGATTGTTTTGGGTCGATTCTTCAAGACATTTATTTTAAAAAAAAAAAAATCTGAGTTGAAGTACAATTTTACATTATTATTTTAATTCGTTGATCTATTCACGAGCTGTATAAATATCGTGAATTATTATTATTAAGAGGTGGATAAATAACAAGTATAATAAATGACACTAAAATAAATCAAATGGATGAATAAAAATAACAAAGCGTTTAGTTTCAATCGTGCAAAAGATTATATTAAGTTCTTGTTTTCTCAAAACACCTCACAGGATGCTAATTGCTAATCTAGTTGCCTAGCAATACTGTTCTCTCGCCTTAATGTTAGCTAAATGCTAATTTATAAACTCCTCAGTCATACAAAAAGGTTGTTATTTAGACAAAGCTACTTATTAAATAATCAAAGACTGAATGTTTGGCTGTCAAAAGTGTAGATAAAGTATACAATTACAAAATTATTACATTTTTTATATCGTTTTCTGCGAGCATTGATCTGTTCGCGAGCTGGATAAATGTAATGAATCATTATTTAGAAAAAAAGTGAATAATAATAATTATAATAAAGGGTTTAGTTTCAATCGTACAAAATCTTATATTAAGTTTTTGTTTTCTAAAAACTACACCTCACAGGATGCTAATTGCTAATTTCGTTAGTTGCCGAGCAACACAATTCATTCTCTGACCTTTATGCAAGCTAAATGCTAATTTATAAACTCCTCAGTCATACAAAAAGGTTATTTCGACAAAGCTACTTTCTGAATAATAAAAGACAATGTTTGGCTGTCGAAAGTGTATATCAAGTACAAAATTATTTTCTTTTTTATATAGTTTTCTGTGAGCATTGATCTGTTCACGAGCTGGATAAATATAGTGAATCATTATTAAGAAAAGTGAATAATAATAATAATGGGTTTAGTTTCAATTGTGCAAAATATTATATTAAGTTCTTTTCTCAAAACACCTCACAGGATGCTAATTGCTAATCTAGTTGCCTAGCAATACTGTTCTCTCGCTTTAATGCTAGCTAAATGCTAACTTATAAACTCCACAGTCATACAAAAAGATTGTTATTTAGACAAAGTGACTTATTAAATAATAAAAGACTGAATGTTTGGCTGTCAAAAGTGTATATAAAATACAAAATTATTTTCTTTTTTAATATAGTTTTCTGCGAGCATTGATCTGTTCACAAGCTGTATAAATGTAGTGAATCATTATTTAGAAAAAAAGGTGAATAATAATAATGGGTTTAGTTTCAATCATACAAAATCGTATATTAAGTTTTTGTTTTCTAAAAACACCTCACAGGATGCTAATTGCTAATCTAGTTAGTTGCCAAGCAACACAATTCGCTCTCTGACCTTTATGCGAGCTAAATGCTAATTTATAAACTCCTCAATCATACAAAAAGGTTGTTATTTAGACAAAGCGACTTATTACATAATAAAAAAAAAGAGTGAATGTTTTGGGGTTAAAAGTATATATACCCAAATAATTTTGTCAGTCAATACTTCTGAACGCTGATGAATCAAACGAATCATAATTCATTTAATCGATTCAGTGAAGTGACTCGTAACGACTCAGTAGGGAGATGAGCTTTTTCAGGGAGCAGCTTGTTCAAGGGGGCGTCTTTAAATAAGCTCCCTGGCATCAGCCTGCATCTGTGTTTTTCCAAAAAAAAAACATTTTTTTTGCTCCTTTAGTCCCACCGTGCATTGCATATTTTAGTGATTTCCGTCTCCAAAACATTTTTTTTAACGTCATGGAGGGTTTGTTAATTAGGTGATGAGTTAGATGAGGAGTGTGAGCAGAAAATGTGCAGTGCATTTGGGGGGAAGGATCATGATGGGGAAATACTGACCTACTTTATGGATATTTGTGGATATTTATGAATCATTATTATCCTGAGTTGTTTATCACTGGGCCAGTTCATGCTTTTCAAATGTTTGTGACCTGAGTATTACTGCTTTTTTCCAAAAACAGTTTCACACTGAACCCTTCTGCATGCAAGTGTCCAGGGTTCGTGCTGCTGGATGACTTCGAACACGGATAATACTCAGATCATGTATGAAAAATGCCAAAAACAGATTTGTTGAAGTTTGTAGTTTGGTTAAATGCCTATCAAAATTCGGAACAGTACATGTTAAGTTTCACAATGGCGTCTTGTTCCTGTGGAGGAGGTCATGATGTCAGAAATGTGATGCACCACATGACACTTTGACATCTTACACTACAAGAAATGCAGAAAAAGAGTGCTAAACTACAATATTTTTTTTTTTACGGTCCAAATCCTGCGCTCTGATTGGCTGGCGAGCGGGTCCGTATCCTACAGTACGGACCCCAGTTACGGACCCCGGTTACGGACCTCTGGTGACTCGCTCGTTCACAACAACAACAAACATAGTAGCGTTTTTTGTCAACATTATCTTTTTTTTTATAAGATTTATTTATAAGATTATCAAAAATCTTACACATTTTTGCCAGCATTTCTCAGGAGAATATCATTAATTTTACAGCATGGATATTGATAACGACAGTGTTCACAGTGAAAGCGAGTTTTACTACCCTGAGAAAGAAGAGATAAAATAAAACATTTCAGGAGAAAGCTAAAAACCTGTAACTGTTGCTAACGCTGAGCAAAAACATGTCTGAATCCTGAATGACTCAATTTTGTATAAACAGGGGACTACATAGGCGGCAAAATGTAGTTTTTTTTTCCTGCCATGGAAGTGCACTTGTATACCGAGGAGGAAGGAATTTGCATTGCAGCCATGAATGAGGATTCAAAATGGTGGCTCGCCTCGGTTTTCCTTTTCGGGCGCTCTCGTTTTCTGTTAGAATTTGGTAAAGAAAAAACTAAATATATTATTTACCAGCTTAAGGTCGGTCCATATGGTGAAATACTGTGACCTCGGCCTTGAATATTGACCTTGGCCCAGAGGGCCTCATTCAGTACTTTCAAGACCTCGGTCACGGTATTTCACCATATTTACTGTATGGACATGGTATCAGAAAATTATTTATAAGCAGTAGCCACATGCACCCACAGGATACCTATTTTTTTTTTTCACAATATCTTCCTTCATATTCATCATAACTGCTACCGGGCGAGGTTTGTTTTGCCTGGCAACACTTGTTATTATATATTTTTTGTCTTCCATTTTGCTATGTAAAATAAGATATGTATTTTATCTTATTTAATTAAAGACCATTGATTGACTGACTTCACAGTACGCTCCAGTACACAGTAGAGTACCAACCATAGGCGTGCACAAATGGACACTAGGTGGTGCTAAAGCACCAGGAAGTCTGCCCTTTATCAATGAAAATGCCCTTTTGAAACTTTTTTTTTTCAGACACTGTGACTTTTTTCCATTGAAAACTCACGTTTAGAGAATGTTACAAATAAAAGTCAAATTTCATTCAACATGTGCGTG
>JAPEIY010000002.1:1882287-1896438 GCA_026122135.1 Cathorops aguadulce | reverse complement strand
GCAACTCGTACGTAGCTAGATCGGCCACGATTGAGCCTTGATTGGCCGAGGTCGCGCACTTGCGAGGATAGATCGCCAAGAGATCGTAGATTGGTCGAACAAAACGAGCCTTGGTCGTGTTAAGATCGCGAGTGGATAGACTCAAGTAGAGCGTATGTAGAGTGTCCATAGAGCGTATAGAACACAGGTAGAGCGTACACATCGAAGGCCGAACGAGATAACATCGAACATAGAGCGTACACAGAAAACAACAGGTTCAGGTCGCACGGATTTTGCCCGTGACTACGGGAAAACACGGCTGCAATCATAGTCACGGGTAGTCGCGTGCAATTTTTCCAGATCGTACTCGGTGAAATGTGGCCCTAAAATATCTTGGTTAATAGCCACTTTTTACCATTTTTATTTATTTATTTTCTTACAAAAATAATTAGATAGCTTTCTCTGCTTTTACAAAGCACATTATTTTTCTACCCCATATTACACAATGCATTATTTGGATTAATGACATCACACCAGTCTCTGAATTTACATGATTCATTAACTAGCTGTTGCCGATGAGCTCCCTGTGCAACTGCAATGAAAGCAGTGATGAGTCTTTCACTTCCTCTAAAAAAAAAACACTCCAAAATTACAGTTATTTAAGAGATCCTAAAAATTCTAGACTAATGATAGGTCTAGAAACACATGCACATTACACCCTGCATCTTCAACATGACGTGATGATGACGTTATTATGATGAGTCTGACCTGGAATGGGTTGCAATGGTAGTATTCGTGGTTTATAGAGTTTTCTCTAAGAAGAGTGATGCTTTTTTGGTTATACTCCAGGTTCACTTCAATAGAAACAGATTCAAAGGGGTAGACGGTGACACAAAATATCTCCGTGGCGCCCCCCACAACCTGGGAGGTCACAGCCAGAAGGTAAATGCTGAAAGGAGACAAATTAAGAAAGCAAATAAATTTCTCTCCATGCAGAAATGTATTGTGTATTTTTTATGGCAATAAAACTGTAGCTCTTTATATTGATCATTGATGATCATCATGACAATTATTTCTGAAAGTGAAGCACAAAAAAATTCACAACAACAATGCCATGGTGAATGCATTCTGGAATCAAAGCTAAAGGCAATCCAACCAATTATGAGTGCGTGACTTTTTTTTTTTTTTTGCAAGGCATTGTATGTTTTTTTAACATTACATTATATACCATTTTATATATTCACAAAGCAATTTTTTTTGTCCATATTGCACAATACATTATCAGGTTTAATTACATCATACAAGTCTCTGAATTTACGTGATTCATTTAAACTAGCTAGCTGGCTAACTAGTGTTTCCGCTCTGTCACCTACACTTTTAAAGTTTATCAAGTATGTTGCGATTGAATATTGTAGCTACATAACTTATTTCAAATGAAAAAAATATATATTTCATTATTGATTGGATGAATTCCTGCTGTGTTGTGGCAGTACTCATGGTAATAGAAAATGATGAGTCTGATTGGACAGCATGACATCTGATTTCGTTCAAAGCGTGCAGTATGTTTTTGAACATCTTCAAGAAAGAGTCCCAGAAAAACACTGACCTTTCTCGCTCTGTATCTGATTCAGGCTGGTTGCTTTCTTCTTCGCTGGATTCAGACAGACTCCCTCTTTCCTCTTCATCAGACTCAGATGAGTCTTCTTCTTCTTCTTCGGATTCAGACAGATTACTTTCATCCTCTTCACTGGACTCAGAGGAGTTCCCTTCATCCTCTTCACTGGACTCAGAGGAGTTCCCTTCATCCTCTTCACTGGACTCAGAGGAGTTCCTTTCATCCTCTTCACTGGACTCAGATGGGTTCAGTTCTTCCTCTTCATCAGAGACAGATGACTTCCTCCCTTGCTCTTCGGTGGACTGAAATGCATTCCTTTCTGCCTCTTTATCAAATGGCTGCCTCTCGAAATTATCAGAGTCATAAAGGATTCTCTCTGCAAAATTATTGGACTCAGATGGGATCTGTACATGTTCTATACCGGACTCAGATTGCTCCCTTGTTTCCTCCTTAACAGACTCAGAAGACTTCTTGATGTCCTTCTTCTCTGAGCTAGACGGGACCATTTCATCCTCCTTATCAGACTCAGATGGATTGATTTCTTCCTCCATATCTGATTCAGATGGGTTCCTTTCTTCCTCTTTCTCTGAGCCTGGTGGGTTGGTTTCGTCCTCCTTATTGGACTCCAACAGGTTCTTTTCCTCCATGTTATGGGGCAAAGAAGGGTCTCTTTGTTGCTCTTTATTGGACTCAGATGGGTTGATATCGTCCTCCTCATTCAATTCAGATGGGTTCCTTACTTCCTCTTTCTCTAACTCTGGTGGGTTGGTTGCTTTCTCTTTCTCTGACTCTGGTGGGTTGGTTGCTTCCTCATCAGTCTGAGACAGTTTGGTTTCTTCCTCCTTATTGGACTCAGACAGGTTCTTTTCCTCCATGTTATGGGGCAGTGAAGGGTCTCTTTGTTGCTCTTTATTGGACTGAGATGGGTTGATATCATCCTCCTCATCCAATTCAGATGGGTACCTTACTTCCTCTTTCTCTAACTCTGGTGGGTTGGTTTCCTCCTCTTTCTCTGACTCTGGTGGGTTGGTTTCTTTCTCTAACTCTGGTGCGTTGGTTTCCTCCTCTTTCTCTGACTCTGGTGGGCTGGTTTCCTCCTCTTTCTCTGACTCTGGTGGGTTAGTTTCTTCTTCATCAAACTGAAGCAGTTTAGTTTCTTTCTCCTTATTGGACTCCGATAGATTATCTTCTTCCTTGTTATCAGACATAGAAGGGCCTCTTTTTTCCTGCTTATTGGACTCAGATGGCTTAATATCATCCCCCTCAGCCATTTCAGATGGGTTTTGTTCTTTCTCTGACTCTAGGAGGTTGATTTCTTCCTCATCAAACTGAGGCAGTTTAGTATCTTCCTCCTTATTAGACTCAGACAGGTTATTTTCCTCCTTGTTATTTGATAATGAAGGGTCTCTTTGTTCTTCCTTATTGGTTGAGGAGGCTTTGATATCTTCCTGCTCATGCAATTCAGATGGGTTGATAATGTCCTCCTCATCCAATTCCGATAGGTGCTTTTGTTCCTCTTTCTCTGACTCTGGTGAGTTTGTTTCATCCTCTTTCTCTGACTCTGGTGAGTTTGTTTCATCCTCTTTGTCTGACTCTGGTGGGTTGGTTGTTTCCTCATCAGACTGGGACAGTTTGGTTTCTTCCTCCTTATTGGACTCAGACAGCATCTTTTCTTCCTTGTTATGTGACAATGAAGGGTCTCTTTGTTCCTCTTTATTAGACTCAGACAGGTGGGTATCTTCCTCCTCATCCAATTCAGATGGGTTTCGTTCTTCCTCTTTCTCTGATTCAGATTGGTTCCTTTTTTCCTCTTTCTCTAACTCTGTTGGGCTTGTTTCTTCCTCTTTCTCTGACTCTGGTGGGTTCATTTCATCCTCTTTCTCTGACTCTGGTGGGTTCATTTCATCCTCTTTCTCTGAATCTGGTGGGTTTGTTGCTTCCTCATCAGTCTGAGACAGTTTGGTTTCTTCCTCCTTATTGGACTCAGACAGGTTCTTTTCCTCTTTGTTATGTGACAATGAAGGGTATCTTTGTTGCTCTTTATTGGACTGAGATGGGTTGATATCATCCTCCTCATCCAATTCAGATGGGTTCCTGAATTCGTCTTTCTCTGACTCAGTTGAGGTCATTTCTTCCTCTTTCTCTGAGTCTGGTGGGTTGGTTTCTTCCTCATCAAAACGGGGCAGTTTAGTTTCTTCTGGCTTATTGGACTCAGACAGGTTCTTTTCCTCCTTATTATGTGACACTGACAGGTCTCTTTGTTCCTCCTTATTGGACTCAGATGGGTGGGTATCTTCCTCCTCATCCAAATCAGATGGGTTTTGTTCTTCCTCTTTCTCTGCTTCTGGTGGGTTTGTTTCTTCCACGTCAAAGTTAGACAATTTAGTTTCTTCCTCATTATTGGACTTAGATAGCTTCTGCTCATCATTATGGGACAATGAATGGTCTCTTTCTTTCTCCTTACTGGACTCAGATAGGTTCTTTTCATCCTCATTCTCTGACTCTGGTGGTTTGGTTGCTTCCTCATCAAACTGAGACAGTTTGATTTCTTCCTCCATATTAGACTCAGACAGGTTATTTTCCTCCTTGTTATGTGATAATGAAGGATCTCTTTGTTCGTCCTTATCGGTTGCAGATGCTTTGATATCTTCCTCCTCATCCAATTCAGATAGGTTCTTTTGTTCTCCTTTCTCTGACTCTGGTGGGTTGGTTGCTTCCTCATCAGACCAAGACAGTTTGGTTTCTTCCTCCTTATTGGACTCAGACAGGTTCTTTTCCTCCTTGTTATGCGACAATGAGTGGTGTCTTTGTTCCTCCTTACTGGACTCAGATGGGTTGACAAGTTCCTCCTCATCCAATTCAGATGGGTTTCGTTCTTCCTCTTTCTCTGACTCAAATGGGTTCCTTTTTTCCTCTTTCTCTAACTCTGTTGGGCTCATTTCTTCCTCTTTCTCTGACTCTGGTGAGTTGGTTCCTTCCTCATCAAACTGAGGCAGTTTAGTTTCTTCCTGATTATTAGATTCAGGTTGGATCTTTTCGTCAATGTTATGGAATACAGAAGGGTCTTTTTGTTCCTCCTGATTAGATGCAGATGAATTGAAATCGTCCTTCTCATCAAATTCAGATGGTTTCCCTGCTTCCTCGATCTCTGACTCAAATTGGTTCCTTTCTTCCTCTTTCTCTGACTCAGATGGGTTCCTTTCTTCCTCTTTCTCTAACTCAGATGAGTTCCTTTCTACAACTTTCTCTAACTCAGATGGGTTCCTTTCTTCCTCTTTATCTGACTCTGTTGTGTTTATTTCTTCCTCTTTCTCTGACTCAGGTGGGTTGCTTTCTTCCTCTTTCTCTAACTCAGATGGGCTCCTTTCTTCCTCTTTCTCTGACACTGGTGGGAGGGTTTCTTGCTCATCAGACTGAGACAGTTTGGTTTCTTCCTCCTTATTGGTTGCAGATGCTTTGATATCTTCCCCCTCATGCAATTCAAATGGTTTCTGTTCTTCCTCTTTCTCTGACTCTGGTGGGTTGCTTTCTTCCTCTTTCTCTAACTCAGATGGGTTCCTTTCTTCCTCTTTCTCTGACTGTGGTGGGATGGTTTCTTCCTCATCAAACAGAGGCAGATTAGGTTCTTCTTCTTTAATGGAATCAGATAGGTTGATATCATCCTCCTCATCCAAATCAGATGTGGTCCTTACTTCCTCATTCTCTGACTCTGGTGGGTTCATTTCTTCCTCCTTCTCTAACTCTGGTGGGTTGTTTTCTTCCTCATCAGTCTGAGGCAGATTACTTTCTTCCGCTTTATTGGACTCAAAAGGGTTGATATCATCCTCCTCAACAAATTCAAATGGTGTCCTTACAACTTCTTTCTCTGACTCTGTTTGGGTGGTTTCTTCCTCATCAGACTGCGACAGTTTGGTTTCTTCTTCCTTATTGGTTGCAGATGCTTTGATATCTTCCTCCACATGCAATTCAAATGGTTTCTGTTCTTCCTCTTTCTCTGACTCTGGTGGGTTGCTTTCTTCCTCAATAGTCTGAGGTGGATTAGTTGCTTCCTCTTTATTGTACACATATGGGTTGATATCATCCTCCTCATCCAATTCAGATGGGATCCTTACAGCTTCTTTCTCTGACTTTGGTGGGTTGGTTTCTTTCTCATGAAACTGAGACAGTTTGCTTTCTTCCTCCTTATTGGACTCAGACAGCGTCTTTTCCTCCTTGTTATGTGACAATGAAGGGTCTCTTTGTTCATCCTTATTGGTTGCAGATGCTTTGATATCCTCCTCCTCATGCAATTCAGATGGGTTTATTTCTTTCTCTTTCTGTAACTCTGGTGGGTTAATTTCCTCCTCTTTCTCCAACTCTGGGGGGTTATTTTTTTCCCTATCAAATTGAGCTAGTTTAGTTTCTTCCTTCTTATTAGACTCAGATATGTTCTTTTCCTCATTATTGGAAAAATAAGGGTCTGTTTGATCCTCCTTTTTGGACTCTGGTTGTTTCATATCTTCCTCCTCATCAAATTCAGATGGGGTCCTTACATCTTTCTCTGACTCTAGTGGGGTGGTTTCTTCCTCATCAAACTGAGGCAGTTTAGTGTCTTCCTGCTTATTGGACTCAGACGGCTCGATATCTTCCTCCTCATTCAATTCAGAGGGGTTCTGTTCTTCCTCTTTCTCTGACGCTGCTGGGTTGGTTTCTTCCTCAAGAGTCTGAGGCTGATTAGTTTCTTCCTCTTTATTGGACTCAGTCTGGTTGATATCTTTCACCTCATCCAATTCAGATGGGGTCCTTACTTTCTCTGACTCTGTTGGGGTGGTTTCTTCCTCATCAAACTGAGGCATTTTGATTTCTTCCTCCTTATTGGACTTAGATATCTTCTTTTCCTCATTATAGGGAAAATAAAGGTCTCTTTGTTCCTCTTTATTGGACTCAGATGGGCTGATAACTTCCTCCTCAACCAATTCAGTTGTGTTCATTTCTTCTTCTTTCTCTGACTCTGGTGGGTTGGTTCCTTCCTCAACAAACTGAGGCAGTTTAGTGTCTTCCTCCTTATTGGACTCAGATTGTTTGATAGTGTCCTCTTCATACAATTCAGATGGGGTCCATACGTCTTCTTTCTCTGACTCTGGTGGGGTGGTTCCTTCATCATCAAACTGAGACAGTTTGGTTTCTTCCTCCTTATTGGACTCAGACAGCGTCTTTTCCTCATTAGAGGAAAAAGAAGGATCTCTTTGTTCCTCCCTATTAGACTCGGATGGGTTGATATCTTTCGCCTCATACAATTCAGATGAGGTCCTTACGTCCTCTTTCTCTGACTCTGGTGGGGTGGTTCCTTCCTCATCAAACTGAGACAGTTTGGTTTCTTCCTGCTTATTGGACTCAGACAGCATCTTTTCCTCATTATAGGAAAAAGAAGGATCTCTTTGTTCATCCTTATTAGACACGGATGGGTTGATATCTTTCACCTCATCCAATCCAGATGGGGTCCTTAATTCCTCTTTCTCTGACTCTGGTGGGTTGGTTCCTTCGTTACCAAACTGAGGCACTTTAGTTTCTTCCTCATTATTGGATTCAGGTTGGTTCTTTTCGTCCTTGTTATGGGATCCAGAAGGGTCTTTTTGTTCCTCCTGATTAGAGAGAGATGGGTTGATATATTTCTCCTCATCAAATTCAGTTGGGTTCAATACTTCCTCTATCTCTGACTCAGATTGATTCCTTTCTTCGTCATTCTCTGACTCTGGTGGAATGGTTTCTTCCTCATCAGACAGAGGCAGATTAGCTTCTTCCTCTTTATTGGATTCAGGCGGGTTGATATCATCCTCCTGATCCAATTCAGATTGGGTCCTTACTTTCTCTGACTTTGGTGGGTTCATTTCTTCCTCTTTCTCTGACTCTGGTGGGTTCATTTCTTCATCTTTCTCTGACTCTGGTGTGTTGGTTCCCTCCTCATCAAACTGAGGTAGTTTACTTTCTTCCTCATTATTGGATTCAGGTTGGATCTTTTCCTCCTTTTTATGGTATACTGAAGGGCCTATTTGTTTCTCCTGATTAGATGCAGATGAGTTGATATCATCCTTCTCATCAAATTCAAATGGATTCCATGTTTCCTCTATCTCTGACTCAGATGGGTTCGTTTTTTCCTCTTTCTCTGACTCTGGTGGGTTGCTTTCTTCCTCATCAGTCTGAAGCAGATTCGTTTCTTCCTCTTTATTGGACACATATGGGTTGATATCGTCCTCCTCATCCAATTCAGATGGGATCCTTACAGCTTCTTTCTCTGAATTTGGTGGGTTGGTTTCTTCGTCATCAAACTGAGACAGTTTGGTTTCTTCCTCCTTATTGGACTCAGACAGCATCTTTTCCTCCTTGTTATGTGACAATGAAGGGTCTCTTTGTTCCTCCTTATTGGTTGCAGATGCTTTGATATCCTCCTCCTCATGCAATTCAGATGGGCTCATTCCTTCCTCTTTCTCTGACTCTGTTTGGTTGCTTTCTTTCTCATCAAATTGAGCCAGTTTAGTTGCTTCCTGCTTATTTGACTCATATATGTTCTTTTCGTCATTATAGGAAAAACTAGTGTCTCTTTTATCCTCCTTATTGGATTCAAATGTGTTGACCTCTTCCTCCTCATCCAATTCAGATGGTTTCCTTTCTTCTTCTTCTTCTTCTTCTTCTTCTTCTTTATTTGACTCTCGTGGGTTTATTTCTGCCTCATCAGACTGTGTCAGTTTAGGTTCTTCCTCCTTATTGGACTCAGACAGGTTATTTTCCTCCTTATGGGAAAAAGAAGAGTTTCTTTCTTCCTCTTTATTGTACTCGGATGCTTTCAAATCTTCCTCCTCATCCAATTCAAATGGGTTCCTTTCTTCCTCTTTCTCTGACTCTGGTGGGGTGGTTTCTTCCTCATCAAACTGAGGCAGTTTAGTTTCTTCCTGCTTATTGGACTCAGATATCTTCTTTTCCTCATTATAGGAAAAAGAATTGTCTCTTTGTCCCTCTTTACTGGACTCAGATGGGCTGATATCTTCCTCCTCAACCAATTCAGATGTGTTCATTTCTTCTTCTTTCTCTGACTCTGGTGGGTTGCTTTTTTCCTCATCAGACAGAGGCAGATTAGTTTCTTCCTCTTTATTGGATTCAGACGGGTTGATAGTCTCCTCCTCATCCAATTCAGATGGGGTCCTTACTTCCTCTTTCTCTGACTCTGGTGTGTTCTCTTCTTCCTCTTTCTCTGACTCTGGTGGGTTGCTTTCTTCCTCCTCAGTCTGAGGCAGATTAGTTTCTTCCTCATTATTGGACTCAGATGTGTTGATAACCTCCTCCTCATCCAATTCAGATGGGGTTCTTGCTTCCTCTTTTTCTGACTCTGGTGGGTTCATTTCTTCGTCTTTCTCTGACTCTGGTGGGATGGTTCCTTCCTCACCAAACTGAGGCAGTTTAGTTTCTTCCTCATTATTGGATTCAGGTTGGTTCTTTTCGTCCTTGTTGTGGGATAAAGAAGGGTCTTTCTGTTCCTCCTCATTAGATGGAGATGGGTTGATATCTTTCTCCTCATCAAATTCAGAGGGATTCCATAATTCCTCTATCTCTGACTCAGATTGGTTCCTTTCTTCCTCTATCTCTGACTTAGATTGGTTCCTTTCTTCCTCTATCTCTGCCTCAGATTGGTTCCTTTCTTCTTCTTTCTCTGACTCTGTTGGTTTGTTTTCTTCCTCTTTCTCTGACTCTGGTGGGTTGCTTTCTTCCTCATCAGTCTTAGGCAGATTACTTTCTTCCTCTTTATTGGACTCAATGGGGTTGATGTCATCCTCCTCATCAAATTCAAATGGGGTCCTTACATCTTCTTTCTCTGTCTCTGGTGGGGTGGTTTCTTCCTCATCAAAATGAGACAGTTTGGTTTCTTCCTCCTTATTGGTTGCAGATGCTTTGATATCTTCCTCTTCATGCAATTCAAATGGGTTCTGTTCTTCCTCTTTCTCTGACTCTGGTGGGTTCCTTTCTTCCACTTTCTCTAACTCAGATGGATTCCTTTCTTCCTCTTTCTCTGACTCTGGTGGGTTCATTTCTTCCTCCTTTAAATATGGTGGGTTGCTTTCTTCCTCATCAGTCTGAAGCAGATTACTTTCTTCCTTTTTATTGGACTCAAAAGGGTTGATATCATGCCCCTCATCAAATTCAAATGGGGTCCTTACATCTTCTTTCTCTGACTCTGGTGGGGTGGTTTCTTCCTCATCAAACTGAGACAGTTTGGTCACTTCCTCCTTATTGGTTGCAGATGCTTTGATATCTTCCTCCTCATGCAATTCATTTGGGTTCTGTTCTTCCTCTCTCTCTAACTCTAATGGCTTCATTTCTTCCTCTTTCTCTAACTCTGGTGGGTTCATTTCTTCCTCTTTCTCTAACTCTGGTGGGATGGTTTCTTCTTCATCAAATTGAACTAGTTTCGTTTCTTCCTGCTTACTGGACTCGGGTAGCTTTTTTTCCTCATTATCGGAAAAAGAAGGGTCTTTTTGATCCTCCTTGTTGGACTCTGATTGTTTCATATCTTCCTCCTCATCAAATTCAGATGGGTTCCATGCTTCATCTATCTCTGACTCAGATAGGTTCTGTTCTTCGTCTTTCTCTGACTCTGGTGGGATGGGTTCTTCCTTATCAAACTGAGTCAGTTTGGTTTCTTCCTCCTTACTGGATTCAGACAGCGTCTTTTCCTCTTTATAGGAAAAAGAAGGATCTCTTTGTTCATCCTTATTAGACACGGATGGGTTGATATCTTTCACCTCATCCAATCCAGATGGGGTCCTTAATTCCTCTTTCTCTGACTCTGGTGGGTTGGTTCCTTCGTTACCAAACTGAGGCACTTTAGTTTCTTCCTCATTATTGGATTCAGGTTGGTTCTTTTCGTCCTTGTTATGGGATCCAGAAGGGTCTTTTTGTTCCTCCTGATTAGAGAGAGATGGGTTGATATATTTCTCCTCATCAAATTCAGTTGGGTTCAATACTTCCTCTATCTCTGACTCAGATTGATTCCTTTCTTCGTCATTCTCTGACTCTGGTGGAATGGTTTCTTCCTCATCAGACAGAGGCAGATTAGCTTCTTCCTCTTTATTGGATTCAGGCGGGTTGATATCATCCTCCTGATCCAATTCAGATTGGGTCCTTACTTTCTCTGACTTTGGTGGGTTCATTTCTTCCTCTTTCTCTGACTCTGGTGGGTTCATTTCTTCATCTTTCTCTGACTCTGGTGTGTTGGTTCCCTCCTCATCAAACTGAGGTAGTTTACTTTCTTCCTCATTATTGGATTCAGGTTGGATCTTTTCCTCCTTTTTATGGTATACTGAAGGGCCTATTTGTTTCTCCTGATTAGATGCAGATGAGTTGATATCATCCTTCTCATCAAATTCAAATGGATTCCATGTTTCCTCTATCTCTGACTCAGATGGGTTCGTTTTTTCCTCTTTCTCTGACTCTGGTGGGTTGCTTTCTTCCTCATCAGTCTGAAGCAGATTCGTTTCTTCCTCTTTATTGGACACATATGGGTTGATATCGTCCTCCTCATCCAATTCAGATGGGATCCTTACAGCTTCTTTCTCTGAATTTGGTGGGTTGGTTTCTTCGTCATCAAACTGAGACAGTTTGGTTTCTTCCTCCTTATTGGACTCAGACAGCATCTTTTCCTCCTTGTTATGTGACAATGAAGGGTCTCTTTGTTCCTCCTTATTGGTTGCAGATGCTTTGATATCCTCCTCCTCATGCAATTCAGATGGGCTCATTCCTTCCTCTTTCTCTGACTCTGTTTGGTTGCTTTCTTTCTCATCAAATTGAGCCAGTTTAGTTGCTTCCTGCTTATTTGACTCATATATGTTCTTTTCGTCATTATAGGAAAAACTAGTGTCTCTTTTATCCTCCTTATTGGATTCAAATGTGTTGACCTCTTCCTCCTCATCCAATTCAGATGGTTTCCTTTCTTCTTCTTCTTCTTCTTCTTCTTCTTCTTTATTTGACTCTCGTGGGTTTATTTCTGCCTCATCAGACTGTGTCAGTTTAGGTTCTTCCTCCTTATTGGACTCAGACAGGTTATTTTCCTCCTTATGGGAAAAAGAAGAGTTTCTTTCTTCCTCTTTATTGTACTCGGATGCTTTCAAATCTTCCTCCTCATCCAATTCAAATGGGTTCCTTTCTTCCTCTTTCTCTGACTCTGGTGGGGTGGTTTCTTCCTCATCAAACTGAGGCAGTTTAGTTTCTTCCTGCTTATTGGACTCAGATATCTTCTTTTCCTCATTATAGGAAAAAGAATTGTCTCTTTGTCCCTCTTTACTGGACTCAGATGGGCTGATATCTTCCTCCTCAACCAATTCAGATGTGTTCATTTCTTCTTCTTTCTCTGACTCTGGTGGGTTGCTTTTTTCCTCATCAGACAGAGGCAGATTAGTTTCTTCCTCTTTATTGGATTCAGACGGGTTGATAGTCTCCTCCTCATCCAATTCAGATGGGGTCCTTACTTCCTCTTTCTCTGACTCTGGTGTGTTCTCTTCTTCCTCTTTCTCTGACTCTGGTGGGTTGCTTTCTTCCTCCTCAGTCTGAGGCAGATTAGTTTCTTCCTCATTATTGGACTCAGATGGGTTGATAACCTCCTCCTCATCCAATTCATATTGGGTCCTTACTTCCTCTTTCTCTGACTCTGGTGGGTTCATTTCTTCTTCTTTCTCAGACTCAAATGGGTTCCTTTCTTCACCTTTCTCCAACTCAAATTTAGGTTGAGTCCTGGAAAATGCATGAGCATACATTAGAGCACCATTCTACACTTAGTCATTCTTGGGGCACCATCCACATTTTGCTCAGGTTTGATACATGTTTTTTTTTTCTAATGTGTGGGTTAACATGAAAATATAGTCAATTTTAGAACAAATAGATTTTGTCATATCCAAAATACTCCTCTTATTATTCATTTTTGTTTTTTTAAGTGCAACACTCATGGAATGCTAACAAGTTCATAATCATAAAACATAGAAACTCAGTTAGAATTTTCAGTGCTCAAGAATTTCATATTAAACATCATGAGTCACTGTGATGGCTACTTTTTACCTGTCGAACAAATTACCACAGGTGTTCGGATTCAGTTTTTTTCTGATAATTTCCTGTGTTTGTTGGACTAAAGTTAAAGTCTGTCCAAACATGCACACCATTGAGCTGGTATTGACCAGATATTGGTTTTATGATAAACTTTGTACTTTAACCTATATTTCTTGATATTTGTAGGCCCTGATTATCTTTCTTAGTCTGGCCATTGGATTTTGGATGAAGCACAAGGACAGACTGACAGAAGAGCTGCCAGAAAACCTTTGCTAGTGGAACTTGTCTTCTGTGTTCCTATGTAGTAAGAGGAAGTAAGAGGCACCATGACCAAGCTAAAATTCCAGACAACATGTCAGAAGAAATTAGCAAAGCCAAAGAAGCTTTGTACCGACTTGACTGAAGTCAGATGTGGCCAATTAGTGACTATTTTAATGTATTCATAGTGCCCAGAGTGTATAATGGAAATGGTCTTCCATCTGCCTCGCTTCTGGATAAGACTGTAGGTGCTGTGTAGAAAAATCCAATCAAAGCTTCCTGCAGTGACTCAAAGGCTGATGCCATAAAAGGAAGGGGGTGTTCGCCCTTAACCATGGTCTTATTTAGGCCTCTGTAATCAATATAGGGGTGAAGGCCCCCAACTTTTTTCCCTATAAAAGTTGAAAATAGTACCAGTCAGAGGATGGTTGGAGCTACCCTTACTGATGCAGGATCCCTGACACTGAGATCACCAAACAGAGATGGAGTGAGTTGACCAATCATTCTGAGAGTTGTGGCATTCAAGCCACAAATACTGTCATTGGGGACATTTTAGAGGGTTACTTTACCAGCAGCAAGGGGTTGGACATTGAAGGCTTAGACTAAGATGTTCTAGTGTATGAAGGGGAGGAAATATGGCTACCACTAGGTCAGAGTCAATGAGCTTCTAAGTCCAAACCCCATTGTTCATGTATACCAGGTCCTTCAGTAACTCCTGCAGAACCACTTATATATCAAGCTGGAGAGCTTGCAGTTCCATGTCACCCCAATCTCCTTCTTGGGCTTTGTGGTATATAAAATGATGATAATAATAATGAGAAGAAGAAGAAGAAGAAGAAGAAGAAGAAGAAGAAGTTAAATTTATATAGCTCCTTTCAAGAAACCCAAGGACGCTTTACAATTATAGACAAAAAAAAAAAAGTCCACCAATCAGAGGTCAGGATGTAACTCCCAAGGTGTAGCGGCCACAGTCCCACCAAAAGGCGCACAAAAATAAGTCCACATCTCCAGCACAGCTGCTGTGACGCCGCCAGTAACATCGCTCGAACACCATGCCATGGATCCACAAAGCGAGCACAGAAGCACCGCCATGCAGAGCACTGGTATGTCCCAAACTGCCTGCAGAGCCGCCGTGATGTCACCAAGCAACATCGCTCGGAACATCACACCAAGCATTAAAGCACAGAGCGCTGGACAACCACGATGTTAAAATGAGCAACGAGCTCACTGCAGTC
>JAPEIY010000002.1:1663623-1673680 GCA_026122135.1 Cathorops aguadulce | reverse complement strand
AGGCTCCAGCTTGCCTGTGACCCTGTAGAACAGGATAAGCAGCTACAGATAATGGATGGATGGATGGATGGATGGATATATTGAGCTGGTTCACAACCTGATTTCATGTTTTGATAGAGAGACCTTACAAATTCTTCCAAACAGAACAAGTTATAGGGGTCTACACATTTAGACACACTTACTGTATCACCTCAGAGATTAAGTCCATTGCCAAAAAAGATAGTTAAAAAGGTCTTACATTTAGCCCAGGGGAACTACCAAGAGCCAAACAAGCTGAATCATGTAAAAGCCCTTAGCTGCTTAGTGTACTTTTAGTGGATGTAGTGTAGAGGTATTGCCTAGTTAACACCTGGATGATGTAATAAAACTGCTCAGAGCACTTAGTGGTCTGGTTTAGGTAGCAGAAGGGGCGGAGCCCTGGTTTTAGGTTGGTCATTTTGGAGTAGCATGATGACAACATGATGTCATTTTTGTCTCGTATAAAAAGTTACTGAAAAATGTAAGACATTATTTCACTAAAAACATCTGGTACAACACAGTCAAGTACTTAGTTTATGGTACACAGTGATATGACAATTATGCTTAATGTCACTTGCTATTAATGGTCAATACTCATTAATCAATATCAGTATTTATGACAAAATATGCCAAATTTAGCAAATGGCTATTTTTTTTCTGGTGTCCATGAGCAGATTGATGTGTAAATGGTATTATCATTTCTTGCATCTGCCCAATTTATATAATATTACAAATTACAATTACAGCTGCAGGTCTCTTGGGGTATATCTCTATTAGCGTCGCACATCTAGCCGCTAGGATTTTTGCCCATTCCTCAAGGCAAAACTGCTCCAACTCCAAGTTAGAGGGGTTGCATTGGTGTACAGCAATCTTCAAGTTATGCCACAGATTATCAATTGGATTGAGGTCTGGGCTTTGACTAGGCCATTCCAAGACATTTAAATATCTCATTTTAAACTACTCCAGTGTCACTTTAGTAGTATATTTAGGGTCATTGTCCTGCTGGACTGTGAACCTTAATCCCAGTCTGAAACTTCTGGCTGACTCAAACAGGTTTTCCTCCAGAATTACCCTGCATTTAGTGCCATCCATCTTTCCTTCAGTCTTGACCAGTTTTCCTGTCCCTGTAGATGAAAAATACCCCCCAACATTATGCTTCCACCACCATGCTTCATTATAGGAATGGTGTTCTCAGGGTGATGGGTTTGCGCCACACATGGCATTTCCCATGATGGCCAAAAAGCTCAAATTTTGTCTGATTTGACCAGAGAATCATCTTCCATGTGTTTGGAGAGTCTGCCACAGGCTGTTGGGCAAATGCTAAACATGAGTTTTTTAAGAAATAACTTTCTTCTGGCCACTCTTCCATAAAGCCCTGCTCTGTGGAATGTCTGGCTTAAAGTGGTCCTATAGACAGATACTCCCAGCTCCGCTGTGGATCTTTGGTGTCTTTGTTGCATCTCTGATTAATGTCCTCCTTGCCTGGTCTGTGAGTTTTGGAGGGTAGCCTTCTGTTGTCAGGTTTGTGGTGGTGACATGTTCTTTCCATTTGACTATAATGGATTTAATGGTGCTCCCTGGGATATTCAAAGTTTGGGATTTTTTTAAATAACCCAACCCTGATCTATACTTCTCCACAATTTTGTCTCTGACCTGTTTGGAGTGCTCCTTGGTTCTCATGTTGCTTGCTTAGTAGTGTAGCAGAGTCAGGGTCCTTCCAGAACAGGTTGATTTATACAGACATCATGTGATAGATCATGTGAGACTGATTGCACACAGGTGGATCTTAAATCAACTAATTACGTGACTTATGAAATGAATTGGTTGAACCAGCTCTTATTTAGGGGTTTCATAAGAAAGGGGGTGACTACTTATGCACATTCCAGATTTCTGGTTCTCTCATCTTGTGTCACAATATTAAAAAACGTGCACCTTTAAAGTGGTAGGCATGTTGTGTAAATCAAATGATGCTAAACTCCCAAAAATCCATTTTAATTCCAGCTTGTAACACAACAAAACAGGACAAACACCAAGGGGGATGAATACTTTTGCAAGGCTGAAAAGGGGTATTGTGTAGGTCCCCTTTGTGCTGCCAAAACAGCACTGACTCGTTGAGGCATGGACTCCACAAGACGCGCTGTTGTATCTGGCACCATGACATGTGCAGCTCATCCTACAGATGCTCAATCAGATTGATATCTGGGGAATTCGGAGGCTAAGTCTACACCTTGAACTCTTTGTCACGTTCCTCAAACCATTCCTGAACCATTTTTGCAGTGTGGCAGGGCGCACTATCCTGCTGAAAGAGGCCACTGTCATTAGAGAATACCATTACCATGAAGGGGTATACTTGGTCTGCAGCAGTGTTTAGGTGGGTGGTACATTTGGAAGTAACATCCACATAAATGCCAGGACCCAAGGCTTCCCAGCAGAACATTGCCCAGAGAATTACACTGCCTCTGCATGCTTGCCCACATGATGCAAAAGAAAACACAATTCATCTGATCAGACACCTTCGTCCATTGTGCCATGGTCCAGTTTTGATGCTCCTGTGTCCATTGTAGGTGCTTTCGGTGGAGGAAAGGGGTCAGCATAGGCACTCTAACCGAGCTGTCTAGCCATCACGACTTGACCCTTGTCAAAGCCGTGCACATCCTTACACTTGTCCATTTTTCCTGCTTCTAACATCAACTTTGAGAACTGACTGTTCACTTGCTACCTAATATATCCCACCTCTTGAAAGGAGCCACTGTAATGAGATAATCAATATTATTTACGTTATTTGTAAGTGGCTGGTTTTAATGTTATGGCTGATCAGTGTATAGAGACAACCTCTAGAACAAAGTCTGCTGTACAGTTGCAAAGGCCATCGAATCAGATCGAACCATTACCATATTCTTTTTAGTAAGGCCCCTGCTATCCCAACCTTTTGTGTATTTTAGGGGAAAATGGCAAGTTGTTTGTTGACATGCCCCATATGAACTGGATGATGGTGTTGTGACATAGGTCCCAAACAATGCCCACATTGTTTGGGACCTACAGTATGTCACAAAGCCTCAAGACAAGGGCTAGTCTGACTCATACAGCCTGGACACGGAGTCAACATGAGAAGCCATATGATACACAGACATATGTAAGCTTCATCATTAATCTAGTACCACACTTGTTATTAGGATATAAATGGGCACAGAGATCCTACAGGCAGTCCTTCAAGCTATAGGAGTCATGGCAACAGGGCATGGAAAAATCATTGGAACTTAACACAGATGAAGAGATGCGTTTGGTTGGAACAACTGCCATTATTGAAGCCTGGCAAAAACACATTGTACCAGCTGCCATTGGTATCTGGACAGGTCTTTGGCACAAAGGCTCAGGAAGCACTAAAAGATTGCCTCCTCCTGTCTGAGACAAGAGCAAAACACATGATGCAACAGATTGCCCTTAGGCACATTACTCCCACAAATACATTATTCCCAAAGAGTTGGATTTCAAAAACCGTAACAGTGGGTGGTAAACAAACATGGTTGGTTTGTAACCACAGATCGGAAGGATACATGCTTTCACTTTCCAATTGCTGTGGACCACAGACAATTCCTCCTTTTCCATATGAACATGACATACCGGACCAGGCTCCCTCCTTTTGGGCTAGCTTTAGCACCCAGGGTGTTTATGAAATATGAAAGTTGCCCTAGAGGCCCTGCAACAACGAGGTCTACTCCACTATCTGGCTGCTGTGTGGACAGTGTCAACAGTCAGTGACAAGACAGAGCTCCTGATCTCACATGTGGAAGCTTTAGGATCGAAAGTCAGTTAAAAGAAGAGCTATTTGATACCTACGCAGACTGTGCAGTATATAAACATGAAGATAGAGCTGTCTCAATCATAAAGGTATGCTACACATTACCAGAGAATAGACTTTCTACATCTGGCCCACAGTGTCTGCTATGGGGACCAGAGTTCAAACATTATGCTGTGGGCAATCTGAGCAGTACAGCAATAAATCTATCTGGCCCTATATTTGGTAAGGGCTCCCCCAAGCACTATGGGGTAGTGACTACCAGCTGGCAAGTCACTGACCAACTGTTTGTGTGCTTTGGGGTGCACCATAAAGGGATTCCACTGTCTAAAGACAGGTTAGCCCACTGCCTAAAGGAAGTGATGGCACAGGCATAATTGAAAGCAGACCAAGAGGTGACCATTAAATGCCCTTTGATGTGTGCTATAGCTACCTCCTATGCAGCACTAAGAGGACTGTTGCTTGTGGAAATTTGTGAAGTGGCAGCATGGAGCTTATGATTATCTGGCAGATTTTACAGACTGAATGTTGTCTTGTCAAAAACTCGTGCGCTGTGCTGAGGTCAAATGATCGTCATCCTCATTAAGCACTGATGCAACATTAAGATTTCTGTACAAAACTAGAAATTCTGACCCTCAACAGAAAGCAGCATCAGAGTGGTGAGCCTTCCTGTATTAACCCTCTCATTCATTTACTCAACAGGAGGCAGAATTAATGCTTTGATTCTCCTCCTCAAGAAGAATCACTATGATTACACTATGAGTGATTCTCAGTAAACTATGGTATTTATATATTTATTATGTCTGTTAGTACCTTGCAAGATGTGTGATATGAACCCTTATAAAGAGATTATATTCTGATAACATATTTCCTGCTGCTTTCTATTGGATTATTATAGAGGTTTTCTCCTCTCAACCGTTCACACACACATTCACACCTATGGACAATTTAGAGTAGCCAGTTAATCTAACCACGTCTTTGGACTGTGGGGGAAATCGGAGCACTCGAAGGAAACCCACGCAGACATGGGAAGAACATGCAAACCACTGAAAGTTTTGCACTCAAGTTTCCATCAATGAATAGTTATAACATCAACGAAACTGACTTCATGTTAAACTGCTAATATTAGTCATGCTGTCTGTTGTAGCCCAAATGAGGATGGGTTCCCTTTTGAGTCTGGTTCCTCTTGAGGTTTCTTCCTCATGTTGCCTGAGGGAGTTTTTCCTTGCCACCGTCACCACAGGCTTGCTCATTGGGGATAGATTAGGGATAAAATTAGCTCAAGTTTTAAGTCGTTAAAATTCTGTAAAGCTGCTTTGCGACAATGTTTATTGTTAAAAGCGCGATACAAATAAACTTGACTTGACTTTTGCTGTTTGTTATTGTTTTCTATCATCAGCATTCTCCTCCGTTCTTCTGTCTTTCTGATTTTGACCAGTTGCTTTTTGTTACCATTTATCTTCCCTGCTTTTCCTGTTTGACCAATATCCCAAGGATTTTACTCGCACTTCCATTCACCTGCCTCAGAATTAGTGACTTTGCTTCTTCCTGGAGTTTTATATCCGACTGCTCACTCACACGTTCATGAAAGTAAAAACATCCTGCTTGCTCACGTGACTTTTTTGTTGCCCTGTGAAACTTCCTGAAAGCCTTTCTTTAAAAACATAATAAAAAATAAAAGCTAGAAGCACCTTCTATTTGTATCTGCACATTTATTCGTTTAGAACACATCTGTTCATGATGAATATTCGTATTTGTTTGTATCCCTGCCCCTTTGCCCACACCCTTCAGTAAATATTTGAGGTTTTATTTAATAATGATCTGGACAAGAGGGAATATATTCTTTCTTAATAATTAAGGGACAAATTAAAGGGGCCCGAGTACTGATCCTTGAGGGATACCAAGTGTGAAAGGTGTTTACCAGAAAGAGATGTTCCTCAAACATGAGGTGTGCCAGAAATACTGACAAATGAACAAATATGCAAATATTTCTTTTTTATTCTGAGTCATTCAGTCATTGCTGTATGTCCTGGAACTCGGCCGGGTCACGCCTCATCGGCGCTTCAGTTTATCAAGTGCAAGCAGACGATCGACGTCGTTTAAAAAAAGGCTCTGGCACTCATGTGAGGTGAATATTTATTAATGACTGCGATTAAACCGACAAGGCTGTTATGGTTCTCACATTAACGTCAACATTTCCTGAAGCACTTCCTCTTTAAGTCAGAGCTCGATTAATAACTGAAAGAGTAAAACATGTCAACAATCAGCGCTGACTGCCGTCTTGACCTTGGTTAATCTCTCTCACACACACACACATACACACACACGTTCAGTCATGTTTGGATGTGTGTATTTACGAGATGATAGGATCTCCTGACAGAATCAATTCCATTCCTTACGATGCAGTTTACAACTGTTTTAATACAAGGAGTGAGAAGCCACGCCCCCTTCACTATATAGAGCAAAATATCAAGCACAAGTTTATGTTAATGTGCTCATTTGAATACGTTATTGTTTCTATAGTAACAGCTCATGCACAGTGGACATGCCACGTAAACGGATTTAAACAATCATTGATATGGTGACGTTTTCTGTCATAAGACATTTATTTCTTAATACGGAAGGAGTCTCCAGTGTCAGAGGTAAAGCTGTAAGTTTACAACGGAGGACTTTATGCTTCTTCGCAGTTTCTCGGTAACTTTGTCTGAGAGAATAAAGAGAGTCCGGTGAGGAACCGACTGTTTATCGCTGCTATAACGCAAGTTTGAACTTCACAACAATAAAACCAATAAACATCATTTCTTTAATTCATAGGAATTGTGATCTTTGAAATGTTGCTGTGGTATAAGGAGAATAAAGGACGTGTACATTATTTATAGGAAAACAATAAACATTGCAGCGTCATTACTGAATCATGTGCACTATTTAGAGCACAAAACCTGATGAAAATGTCTTTGTCTACTTGGGACGTGTCCCAAATCACACACTATTCTATTCACTACTCCATGAGTGGTCTTCAAGTGCATCATGGGGACTTCTGCAGGACACTTCCAAGTCAACTTCCAAAGATGTGCACTTTATAGTGAACGAAGTGTGATTTGAGACCCAAGTCAAAGCCAATTCGATTATCACTTACAGTACGGAGTCTTTTTTTCTGAATTGTGGGTTTAGGTGAATGCACTGATATCTAAAAGGACCCCACACACACACACACACACACACACACACACAGATGACATGGTTGTCGAGGAAACAGGGTTAACATGATTACAGCATGCCTCGCCGGACGCCCGATTTCCTCTCCAGCTGTTCTTTGTCTCCTCGACACCAGCACTCCTCTTTCCTCATCCCTCCATCCCGTCTCTGAACTCTTTAACCCTCCACACACACACACACACACACACACACACACACACACACACACACCTGATGACCTCATTCAGTGTGCAGGATTTCAGGACTGCTCTCTGATTATCAGCACATGCCCACTAACCTACAGTGCGCACTCCTGTTGTGAGATTTGGGACGTGTCCCGAACAGCAGCGCAGCTCCTTCAGCCCGTGATTTGTGTGAGTCTCGAATAAACATGTCCGAGTGCCTCTTTGCAAGCTTCCAACAGGATTTCTTTCCCAGGAAGAACAGAGAGACTGTGAATCATCAGCGTTCCCACCTCTCTATAAATCTCTCTCTCTCTCTCTCTCTCTCTCGGCCTTTTTCCCCGTCTTGCTGATCGGAGTACTAAGTGAGGATTTTGCTTCATAAAAACGTCATAACTGTTATTCATGTCATATATTAATAACAGACATCACTGTGTGCTGTAAAACAGAAGGAGGAGAAGAAGAATTAGAAAAAGGAAGAGGAGGAAGAGGAGGAGGAGAAGAACAGGAAGAAGGAGGAAGAGGAGAAGGAGGAGGAGAAGAGGAAGAAGGAAGAGGAAGAGAAGGAGGAGGGGAAGGAGGAGGAGAGGGAGAAGAGGAAGAGAGGGAGAAGAGGAAGAGGGAGAAGAGGAAGAAGGAGGAGAAGAAGAACAAGGAGGAGGAGAGGAAGAGATTTTATTGGAATTAATTCATGTCTGATGCCTCACTCTCAGCACGTCACTGTGGGCGCGTCCCAAACCACAAACACTGTTCACTACACAGGGAGCAAAACAAGCAGGGAATTAGGATCAAACACTCGACATCACGACTCCATAAAACACCACGGAGCAAAGTGTTTCACATCAAACTCATAACACCGAGGAGCACCGGGACGCAAGGACAGCGACAAAGCGTGTTGGAAAGGATCAGGACAGGGATGCTGTCTCTTTCTCCCTCTCTCTCTCTCCTTTTCTCTCTGTGTCTCTCTCTTTTTCTCTTTCTGTCTCTCTCCCTCTTTTTCTCTCTGTGTCTCTCTCTCTCTGTCTCTCTCTCTGTCTCTTTTTCTCTGTCTTGCTCTACGTCTCTCTCTCTTAATCTCGCTCACGCTGCCTCTATATAATTTTTTTCTGTTTTTTGTCTGCCTCTTTATCTCTCCATATCTATCATTCTTTGCTCTCTCTCTCTCTCTCTCTCTGCCCCACCCTTGCATTAGTACTTGTACAGAAAGTAAAGGCGCCCTGTCCGCCGTCGTTATGGGTTACAGCTCGTTTTCTGTAACGTCTGAGCCTCAGAGGGGGGTCGGGATCAGATTACACACTCGCACAGGAATTCACCCCATTCACACACACACACACACACACACAATCCCACACACACACACAATCCCACACTCCCACTCTCTCACACACACACACGTATGATAGAGAGAGAGAGAGAGAGCTCAGCACAGGGAGAGGATGATGGGAAACGCTCTTAGGCAAGTTTCAGATTGACGATTCAACATGAAACACTTACACACACACACACACACACACACACACACACACACAGCATGACAGTACTGAAGAATGTTCTCATGCAGTCAGACCTCAGCGCTGATGAGACCTAAACATGAACAGGAAATGAGCGCTGGGTGAAACTCTTCCACCTCACACACACGACTCAGCTTCTCACCTCCGTCTGCACGTGTGTGTGCGTGTGTGTGTGTGTGTGTGAGAGAGAGGAGGTATGCTGAACCTTCTCCCCTCTCATCACATGCAGAAGATGCAAAACTCAGCATTTTATTTTTTTCCATTCTTTCATTTACTTTTCTTTCTTTCTTTCCCCATTCGTTTATTTTAGTTTCTCCTTTAAACCGTGTTCATTTTCATTTCTTCACATTTCTTTTTTCTCTTACATTTTTGACCATTTCTTTCTTTTCAGGGACTTTTCTGGCAGTTTTTTGGTAAATCTATAAATATCGTGATTCGTATCAGTATCACAGAAGCATCTTGTAATATTGTGATGATGATATTTTTGCCGCATTGCCCAGCCCTTACTCTCGGGTCAGGATGGATCGGAGTGAGAACCGAGCCGGACTCGGCGGAGATGGTCGGTCAGCTCGCGTTTTCCTGTGACGAGCGTGACGCTGGGAATGTTTTATCCTTATAAGGAAGTGTCTGCTGTTTTGTTGACTCTTACACACTTCACTGGTGATTTTGGAAATGACCCTGAACGTGTTCGAACCAGATTCGGTTTCCTTGCAGAAACCTTTCAGCTTTACATCGGCGCACACGCCTTCCGCCGACTGAGCGAGCGCTAGCTCTCAGCGCTTTCAAATTTTACATAGGTACACAAGAGCGTGACTAAAAATTAGCATCGAGATTACTTTCGCATCAGCATCCGAAATAGCTGGTTTATTAAACAATCAGGCATAATTGAAATAAAAAAAAAAAAGCAGAACAATGTATTTGACGTGACCTGTTTCTCTGCAGGCTACAGAGTCGACTCGCTGCTAACTAGCAAGCTAAAGACCGAGCAGCTGGTTATCAAACAAGCTAAACACTCAGCGACGGTGAAAATGAGTCTCAGTCCTCAAGAACATCAACATTTACCTCGGATGTGTTGGTAAATTTAAAAAAAAAAAATGTACCACTAAAATTGTATTATATAGCCATCCTGACATGCTAACTATAACTAGTGGCTAGGTTATATAAAGTGAAAACTAGATAGAACTCGACGTCGATGGGGCCACCTCCGCCCGGTAGACTCCACGCCTTATTAAGTTGTGATTTGGGGATGGACATTTGACCTCACAGTAATCTTGACCCGGTGAAATTACTTGTATTAGCCTTGGAGATATTGTGTTCACAAGGTTTTCGGACAGACATTTGACCTCACAGTGACC
>JAPEIY010000002.1:368083-379421 GCA_026122135.1 Cathorops aguadulce | reverse complement strand
TAGAGGGAAGTGAAGGACAGGTCCATGCAGTTTCATAGTTCATAGAATCACATAGAATCATAGTTCAGAGAATCAATGAATGATTATTACATTGAATCATAATTAATAATAGGAATTATAAAATTCTCTAACAGTCGGAAAACACACTCTGTCTCACCTAATGCATGAAAGCAGCTTTCATGGCGGAAGGCGCCTTCAGTCATCCATTTCAGCGCCTAAAGCACATGTTTGACAACGAACAATGATTTCGTGGGAAATGAGAGCATTCGAGCATATTTCACAAGAAACAACTTCTTAAGCATGGATTTTCATGTTTTCGAGTTTCTCGCACGTTTTCATCATCATGTCCATGTTGAACTATATAAGCACATTTAAAATGAGTTTTTAACCAATTACTACGAAAAACAGTTGTTCAGAGTCGGAAAAAACACTCTTTCTCACCTAATGCATTATTAAAACAGCTTTCATGGCAAAAGGCACCTTCAGTCATGCGTTTCAATGCCGAAAGCACAAGTTTGACAATGAACATTGATTTCCTGGGAAAAGAGAGCATTCGAGCATATTTGACAAGGAACAACTTCCGAAGCATGGATTTTCATGTTTTCGAGGTTGTGGCATTTTTCATCATCATGTTCATGTTTAACAGTATAAGCACATTTAAAATGAGTTTACAACAAAGGACTTTGACAAGCAATTGTTCAGAGTGGGAAAACACACTCTGTCTCACCTAATGCATTAAAATAGCTTTCATGGCGAAAGGCGCCTTCAGTCATCCTTTTCAGCACCGAAAGCACAAGTATGACAAAGAACACTGATTTCGTGGAAAAAGAGAACATACGAGCATATTTGACAAGAATTAACTTCTGAAGCTTGGATTTTCATTTTTTCGAGTTTGTCGCACGTTTTCGTCATCCTGTCCATGTTTAACTGTATAAGCACATTTAAAACGAGTTTTTAACCAAGTACTACGAAAAGCAGTTGTTCAGAGTCGGAAAACACACTCTGTCACTCCTAATGCATTAAAACAGCTTTCATGGCGAAAGGCGCCTTCAGTCATCCGTTTCAGCGCCAAAAGCACAAGTTTGACAACGAACATTGATTTCGTGGGAAATGAGAGCATTCGAGCATATTTGACAAGGAACAACTTCCGAAGCTTGGGTTTTCGAGGTTGTCACATTTTTCATCATCATGTTCATGTTTAACAGTATAAGCACATTTAAAATGTGTTTACAACAAAGGACTATGACAAGCAGTTGCTCAGAGTGGGAAAACACACTTTGTCTCACCTAATGACCTAACGCCTTTCACACACTACAACTCATGCAGAGTTAGTAAACACAGCAAAGATAGTATGAATAGCCAAACAAAAATACTACAGACTACTACCAGGATAACATCAGTATAAACAGTAAAATACACACAATACTACATACTACTGTCACACACAAAATGTTAGTCACAAATTGCAATTTCCACTACACATACAATCTTTACTATCAACAACTCAAAACACAAGGATAATAGGAAAAGTCTCTACTAGATAACCAGTCTCAGTCACCGCACGCAGCCACAGTACACGAGTCCTTCCTGTAGTCCGAAAGGGGCGTGGTTGTTGTGGGGCTGTCCCTCCAGGTGCGTGCGTTGCAGCCGCTGTGAGTGACGTCACGAGGGATCCCGGAAACCGCTGGACCTCAGGCAGACCAGGAATTAGCAACAGGCCAGCAACTTGCAGAAGCCAATGTCAAACGCACACACATACAGTTTAAAACAAGTACTTTCCTTCACAAAAGCTGTGGATTGCCATATGGGGAGGCTCCGCCGCGTAGACTCAGAAGCACTCCCGACTCGGACAGGTCCTCCTCTGGCTACCTCTCAGCGTTGCGTATCGGTCCAGCTATAGGAGAGACAGATCCTCAGTAAACGGTCCTTGGTTACCGCCAACAGCAATGACCAAGAACAAGGAAGCGTACGAGAGGAATAATAACGTCCCTTTCAGGAATACTTGCATGCGTTGTATAAGAATCAGGGTCGCCAAGGAGGATCAGCAATGGAGCCTTCAGTCGTCCATGACAGTCGGGTGGTGAGGTCCACAGCCCAAGTGAGGAATCCAGCAGTTGGTTCCCAGGGTCAGCCCTCCAGGTAAGTCTCCATGTCTTTTTATGTCAGGCAACCATCTCACAGATTGGATGATTAGGAGGTGTGGCAATTGTTCAGTTCATGAGAGTCATCTGCCGCAGTTCCTAGTCGCCTCCCCCCAAATGTAAACAAGCACACACATGCAGAGTGACAGCACAGCAAATTGCATTGACAAGCCAAAAACACACGTGCAGTATTTCACAACAATTCATGATCAAAGTGCCCAATATGACTTCACACTGTAACTTCAAGGTGCCCAAAACAAACATCCACTATAGGCGATACTAACTGTAACTGGGTCATCCCATCTGACACATACAGTATAGGCTACATGAAGTAGAATATTGAATACAAATATAATAATTAAACATCTTATGAAAAGTAGATATTAATACACACAATACATATAAATATAGATTAGGCTTTGCCTGGTTTTTCAGGTGTGTTACACTCTCCCCCTACTGAAAAAGGGTCATGTCCTCATGACAAAGGGAAATTTAAAAAAAAGTGAAATGAGACTACCACATCCCAAAAAATACTCATACACACATAACACAAGTTATTCACTTGTATCATTTAGACTTAACTGTACTTAAGCACACTTTTAACTGGGCCGAGGGCCTATCCATTTAAATAGAGTACTAACATATCGAGTTCCATTGGTTGGAGTGAGGTCTAACCTACTGACTACAGGAAAGAGGGATAGGGAGGTTATTGAGGTGAGCTGCCCTGGGGAGTCGTATACTAGCCTTGCCGGTGCCCTTCTCACGCTCTGAGGTCTTGGGGTTTCATGTTCGGGACAGCTTGGCATCCATACGTCATGGGGTGACCTCTCGTGGCGTACCTGGTTCTCCGAAGCACCAGTCCTCATCTCCTGTTGACCATCCGTTGGCTGCCTTTCATCTTTAGCACGAGGCATGGGTGAGTGTTGACTTGACTCAGCAGTGGACATGTCCTGAGCAGGAGGCAGGCTGGGACCAGAGTGACTGGGTGGGAAATCGGGGTAAGGCAGAGGTATGTCTGCACCAGGGGGTTTTGGTGGCAGGCTGGGACCAGAGTGACTGGGTGGGGAATCAGGGTAAGGTAGAGGTATGTGTGCACCAGGGGGGGTTTGGTGACAGGTGAGGGGAATTCTCATGGAGGCTTAAACTAGGGTGAAAAGGGGAGGCAGCCTCATGGGAAAGAACAGGTGAGTGTGAACCAGACTGGCCTGCCAGAGAGTCAGAGTCATTGGGCATTGCAGGCCAGTCTCTTTCAAAGACTAATCTAATGGGCACATCGGGGTCATCTTCTTGGATCATGGGTGGATAGAATGGATTATATACACCCAGCTCCTCTCCTTCTGACTCAGACATGAACGGTCCACTAGCCAAACTGCTCTCCACGATTTCAGGCACTAGTGCTGGCTTCCTTTTCAGCCGTCGGCTTGACCTTCTCTTGGGTTTGTTCCTCTCATCAGTGTCACCTGGCTTCAGTTGTACGTCTTGCCCGAGGGGTAGCAGCAGGTTGCGGTGTAGAACCTTGTCAGGACCCACCCCATTCTCTGGTCTCAGCTTGAACACAGGTAAGCCTGGCATTTGACTCTGTATGATGTAGGGGTCTGAGCAGCAACGGTCTGCTATCTTATGCTTCCCTTGTAGGCCAACATTCTTCAGTAACACTCTGTTGCCAGGAGCAAGTGAACAGTATCAGACTCTCTGGTCATATCTCTGCTTGTTTCCTTCACTTCTCTTTCCAGCCATGCTTTCCGCAGTCTGATAAGCAACTTGAAGGTCTCGTCTCATGTTTGCAACATATCTTGCATAGGACTTTGGAGATGAGTTGTCACTGGACACGCCAAAGCACACATCAACTGGCAGCCGAGCTTCACGCCCAAACATCAAGAAGTAAGGACTGTAACCAGTACTGTCATTCTTCGTGCAGTTGTAGGCATGGACGAGGTAACTGATGTGCTGGCTCCATTTTCCCTTTTCCTCTGGCGACAGTGTGCCAAGCATATTGAGCAGTGTCCTGTTGAAACGCTCAGGTTGCGGATCTCCCTGTGGGTGGTATGGGATGGTTCTTGATTTCTTCACTCCCAGCATGCCTAACATGGATGAGACGACTCTCAAAGTCTCTGCCTTGATCTGAATGCACTCTGTTAGGAAGACCATAGTGAATAAAGAACTTCTCCCATAACACTTTGGCAACTGTCGACGACCTCTGGTCTTTCGTTGGAAAGGCTTGGGCATATCAGGTGTAGTGATCAGTGACAACAAGCACATTGCAGATGTTCTTGGAATCTGGCTCCAGGGACAAGAAGTCGATGCAGATGAGATCCATCAGTCCATTACTACTGAGGTGGGAAAGCTCAACAGCTCTGGTTGGCAAAGTCTTTCTCTGGATGCATCTAGTACAGTTCTTACAGTACTTCTCAATCTCTGCCTTCATCCTGGGCCAGTAGAATCTCTCTCGCACAAGACCATATGTCTTCTCGAAGCCCAGGTGGCCAGACTGGTTGTGTAGAGACTGAAGCACTGTCTCTCTGAACTCTTGAGGGAGCAACAACTGCTGACGAGAGGGTGCATTAGGTGTTTTTGACACTTGGTAGAGGACAGAGTTCTTTGACTGTAGCTTGTCCCACTCTTTTAGCAACAGTGGGATGTCAGGATGCGTCTTTCTGTCAGCACAGTGGCAGTCTTTGTGGGCTACAGCTTTCAACACTTCTCCAATGCATGGGTCTGCTCGCTGGGACCGTGCAATCTGCTCTGTGCTCAACTGGGGGAGATGGTGTGTGGTCACAGCTGAGACATTGCAGAAGGCCCTAGGTACAGCTTGCTTGGGGGCTCCAAGGAGGTCTATGGCTCTGTGAGGCTGGGTGTGTTTTGAACAGCAGGCATGGGACACGTGACACATGGCTTTGACACCGGCCGGTGGGACCTGCTCCCACCCTTCTTCAAACAGTACTGAGCCACCAGGAGGAACTGCTACATGAGGACGGCGTGACAAGGCATCCACGTCTGTGTTCTGTTTTCCAGGTCGATACTTCAAGCTGAAGTCGTAGGTCGACAGTGCCGCTAGCCAGCGGTGTCCAGCTGAATCTAACTTTGCTGTAGTGAGGATGTAAGTGAATGGGTTGTTGTCTGTGTGCACCTCAAACTTAACCCCATACAGGTAGTCATGTAGCTTTTCTGTAACAGCCCACTTGAGTGCCAGGAACTCCAGCTTGTGGGTGGGGTAGTTCTTCTCAGACTGGGATAGACTCCTGCTCACAAAGGCAACTGGACACAAGCCACCTCCTTGATCCTGGTACAGCACATCCCCCAAACCTTCACGGCTGGCATCCACATGAAGGATGTAAGGATAGTGTGGGTCAGCAAAGGCCAGGACAGGTGCTTCTGACAGGCTCTGCTTGAGTATCTCAAAGGCTGATTCACACTCCGCACTCCATCTGGACCCAAACGGCTCTGAAGAATGAAACATCTGCTTTGGTTCTTGGTCGATCTTGGCTGGTGTTGCAGCTTTGTCGCGTCTGAGCTTTGTGCTGGGCACGGCAGCGGGCATACAGCCCTTCAGCAGCTGATTAAGTGGGTAGCATATGCGTGAGTAGTCTTTCATGAACCACCTGTAATACCCACTAAAACCCAGGAAAGAGCAGAGGGCAGAGATGTTGTTCGGGCATGGCCAGGACTTCACCGCCTCTACTTTAGCAGGATTTGTGGAGACACCCTCCCTGAAAATAATGTGCCCCAGGTAGTTCACAGAGGTGCAGCAGAATTGGCATTTGTCCAGTGACAACTTGAGCCCCTCCTCTTTCAGCCTGTCTAAGACCTTCAGCAGCCGTTGCTCGTGTTCTTCCAGCGTTCTCCCAAATACTATCAAATCGTCAAGGTACACCAGCACTTCCAACAGATTCATGTCGCCCACAGTTCTCTCCATTGCACGCTGGAAGGTGGCAGGAGCACCAGAGATTCCCTGTGGCATTCTTTCAAACTGGTAAAACCCGGCTGGACAGATGAAGGCCGTCTTCTCTTTATCAGCTTCACTTAAGGGTATCTGATAATATCCGCTCCTCAGATCAAGCACGCTGAACCACTGGCTTCCGCTCAGGCAGGCAAGTGCATCCTCAATCCTTGGCACAGTGTACTGGTCAGGGACAGTCCGTCTGTTCAATGTCCTGTAATCCACACACATACGAATGGTGTCATTTTTCTTCCGCACCACCACAATGGGAGATGCATATGGAGTTCTGGACTTGGAAATGATGCCAGCTTTGAGGAGTTGATCCAGATGTTGTCTCACATCAGCCACATCGCCTGGAGGCAAATGCCTGGAGCACTCTCGGAATGGCTTCCCCTCAGTCACTCGTATGGTGTGCTCAGTGGTCTTTGCGCACCCCACATCAAACTCTCCTTGGGAGAAGACCTCTTTCCGTTGCATCATCTTCCTGCACAGTCTCTCTTTCCATTCCTTTGGCACTGGAGAGTCAGCGAAGTTGAATGCAGTGGGAGTCAGCTCACATGGGTCAAGGTTGGGTTTGGTGGGGCCTTTATCAACAATATCTACAGGGAACAGCTGCGCAATGGGCATTCGTCTATTGAGCCTGACTTCTCGAGTTGACATGTTCCTGACAATGACTGTGATGCGGCGATTCTGGATCTCTTCAGCACTCTTGAGGATGGGAAGTACCATGAGCTCATCGGGGAGAGTTGATTCTTCAGCCTGCTCTACCAGCACACTCTGAGTGTTCACAGGATGAGGGAACCTTGGGATACCGCTGACGGTCACAGTTGCACCTGGGGGTATAGTCTTGTACTTAGCCTCAGCAAGCCACACCGTGCCCCTCTTCATTTCTGCCGCCTTGTCAGGTACTTTCTGGAGCCTCTTGTACGCCTCTTTAATCTCGGGATGCACCCTCATGGTTGTCAAGAAATCCTCTTCTCCTCTTAATTTACAGGAATTGAACAGACATCGTACTACAGAGGTGTTAGTGCCAACTATTATGGATGCCTCCCCTTTGACTGTTGGGTCTGGACACACAAGCACAAGTGTTTCTACTGTCTCAGCCACTCCTACTACGTCACTGTTGAACTCAAGACTTAAGCATAAGTAGCCATCATAGGGATATTCTTCAACACTGAGTCCCCATAACTCCAAGCAGTGAATTGGAGTCAGTGGTATGTGCTTCAAGTACTTGTTGTAACACGAACGGTAAAGGAGGGTAACTTGAGATCTGCTGTCGAGTAGAGCTTTGGCATATATGTCTTCAATTCGAACTGAGACAGCAGAGCTAGGGCCAACAAGGCCTGCTGGGAGTGTAGCTTTCTGTCCTTGCAGTGGTTTACACTTTGTGGAACGTGTCATCACCAGGACACCAGTTCGTTCCCTTACTGGGTCCCTGGGGAGTTTCCCGTCGGCCGTCTGAGCTTTATGAGGCACTGGTTAACTTTTCTGAGGTTCTCTGCATTCTGGCATTGACGTTGGAAATGGCCATCTTCCCCACACTTGTAGCAGAAAACAACAGCTGGGTCCTGTCGTACTCTCTGTGTGTTTGCCGGTCTTCCCTCTACCCGTTGGCTGGGTCTCTGTGAGGTGATCGGTGGCGTTGCTGAGGGTGATGAAACGGAGAAGGAGAGCAGGCGCGTCATCTCACTTTTCAGGTGTTGCACCTCTTTAGTCAGACTCTCAACAGAAGGGGCAGTTTCAGTAGGCACTGGGCTGGGACATGAGAATGCAGCTGGGCTGGTGCTGTACTCAACCGGAGCAACCATAGCAGAGACAGTGACATGACTGGCAGTCGGCCTTTCAAAGATCAGAGCCTCCTCTGCTCTCACTTCACGCAGCAGCTCAGTGAAACTGGGTGGAGGCTTGAATTTGTACACCAGCATGATGCGGAGGGCAACCAGGTCATTAGGCAGTGCGCCCCGTGCAACTTGCTCAATGCGGGTCCTGTCCATCTCTCGTAGCAGGATCCCCCCCTTTCGGAACACAGAATGCAGCAACTTGTCAATTCTGAGGACATATGCTGAGAGTTTTTCACCTTGCAGCTGAAATGTGTTGCGGAACTTAAACATGAGGTCTAGGGCACTCTCAGTGGTTCCAAATGCGGTTTCCAGTGCTGCTAAGTAATCATCTGCCGTTGAACTGGGGTTGCTCACTCTCAAGCATCGTACAATATCCGCTGCTGGCCCTTGAAGACATTCAGCGATTTTCTGCTTCTTCAGGGGGTCTGGACACCTCCATTCCTCAAGCAGGTGCGTCATCTGTTCTGCCCAAGCATCATATTCCTCTTCTCCAGGCGGTGTTGGCTTGATACCTGAGAACACTCGAAGCTTTCGGTGGACTGGATTTTCCACAGGGGCTGCCTGACATTTGTCCACTAGAGAGGTGATGGCATTGACAAGCTGCATGTTCAGGTCTAATGATGCTGGTGGTGACTTGGCTGTAGAGGGCATGGCAGGATTTGGCATTGCATGGGCTGGCATGGAAGGGGTTAACAGGCCTTGCACATCAGCAACAGTCTTTCCCTCATGAGCCAGGAAGGCTTTCAGTTTGGCTTCAAAATCTTCCTCTGGGGCAATCTTCATAGACGAGGCTTCAGCAGCGACACAGACCACCCAGGGAGCCACCTCAGTACTAAGGGCTACCTGCTCAGGCATCTCAACTACACTGACATCCTGTGATATCTCAAGGAGAATTAACTGGCTCCTACCACAAGCTGCCAGGCACCGACCTATGATTTTAGACCTACCAAAGACTGCTGCATTGTCTAGTGTATTATACACAACCTCATCTGTAACATCTACTGGCACATTACCAAGCACTATTGCTCTTTTGAAATCGACGCCCTTTTCATTACACCAAATAATTACCTGTTCAGCCTCCATATTTCAATACAGTGTAAATTAATACTAGTATATTTTTGCAAACGACCAACACAGTATATTTACTCAGTAATATCAGTAAAATCACTAATGTCATCACATTAAAATGGCAACATTAAAACATTAAATATTAAATTCACCTTTAAAACACAGCATTCAACTTCAATCCCGGACGAAAGCCCCCACGTGTAACAACGCTGCTCATCAACATTATAAAGCATTAAACCTCTAGGGATAATCACTCACTTCAGCAGAGGCCAGGGGTAATCTATTGAAATTGACTACCCAGATGAATGCTGTGCTTCATTATGCTCTGAGCCCACACTCTGAGCTACACCTCAGAGACAAATATTCATTGACCATATTTACACTATACACCATATTTGATGCTGTTAATTACTTGGACACTGAATGATGATTAAACTTTGGTTATATTAAACAATCAGCGAAGAAGATTTATTAGATAAGATTATAAAACCCATAAGTGTACTGACAAACATCAATCACACCTTGTATCGAATTAGTGTCCAAGAACCCATTCACTGACACACAAACAGAAACAAAAAAAAAAGGAATACCCGGGTATTATAACAACAGTTCAGTACCAAGGTGGCGCGCGGTGGAGCTCGTAGTGTGGTGATGTCCAATTGACCAGTTCTACTCACATACAGGGACTAGCCTCGTTGGCTAATCAGCAAACCATCCATGGAAACCAAAGTGTCCGGTGATGTCCGTCACAACCATAATCCTGCAGATGAGTTTGGACTCGGAATAACTCAAAGCCCTCCGAGTAGTCCCAGAGACGTTTGTAGTCCTCCGTTGGTGTCGCGAAGATCCCAACTGGCAATTGCTAATGTCTAACCACTAGCAGCACCGGCTAGCGGAGATTTATGAATCAGCGACCATCTTCACCAGCTGCAAACGTTGGATAAACTCGCAACGAACTTCCCGAAAACAAAACAAAACAACTCAAGAACTGAACATATGACACTTAAATGTCATGTAATGACACTTTTTTTTTTTTTAACCGTCCGTGGTGGTTGTCTTTTTTCCGCGAGCCTCCTCAAACCCCGCTCTGTCCGGCTCGCCTTCCCCTCCGAGTCTCCCGTTCCCATGACAACCCCCGTGCCCAATGGAAACCCAGGGATCAGGCTGGCACAGAACCGATACAGCCAGTATTACAAATATAATACATACAGCATAGGCTACATGAAGTAGAATATTGAATACAAATATAATAATTAAACATCTTATGAAAAGTACATATTAATACACACAGTATATATAAACATAGATTAGGCTTTGCCTGGTTTTTCAGGTGTGTTACACTAATAACACTAACACTGTAGAATTTACTCTGCTTTCTGTTTTCCTATGTCCAAGTCCTTAACTTGACCTCCAGATCAGTGATGTTAAACTCAGTAAAACTCCGATAAGAAGCTCCGTCTCACTCAGTGAAGTGAGCCAGGCCCGGGCAACAACTTTTTATTTATCTGCAAGGTACATTCTGGAAGGAGAAAATGAATTATAATATACGCTGAACATTGAAGTGGACCTCAAAATATGAGGACCTATATTGGGCTGAATATTTGACACTACTGTCCACCGTTGTCACTTTGTCCTCAGGAGGTTATCCTAAACATAAACACGAGAACTTACATGGTCCTTTACACATCATTATATTTATCCACCAAACTCATAACGGCGTCCCTGGGCCCCGTGTCCTATTCCCCGACTATCTCTCCACAGTTCCCAATATTTAAACCCCGGTTGACATCAGTACCCCTAAAGACTTATTCCATGTCCTATTCCCGAACTCAGAGGGATTCAAACTGCGGGGCTATTTATGAATCAAGTGACTCCACGTGAAATTGTGGCCCCTAGTGTGGGAACTCCAGCCCCAAACGCTTGACCCCAAACCTCAGTGTCCTCAAAAACTCGATTCCTCTAATCATATAAAATCCCCAACAGCCACATAATGCCCATGTTAATCTCACCTTTAAATCACTCTAATCCACCTGGATCTGCATTAATGGAGTGCAGAAGATTGGAGTAAAACCATAAGCTGAGCCAAACTGCGGCTCTGGAGTGGATTCTCTTTAGTTCTGATCTACAAAAAGCATAAATGCATTTAAACAAAAGAAAGAAATCAACATTAGATGAAACACTCTTTGGTGCAATTATAGAAAAAGAATAAAACATTTAAAATCCTACGCAGTTCTGCTGACAGCTGGAAAGGAGAGAGAGAGAGACAGAGAAAAATTGTCGGAGATTTTAATATTCACTTCGATAACCCAGAAGACCCTTTAAAATCAGCGTTTGTGTCCATTTTAGATTCA